>JADRCC010203301.1:0-14847 GCA_019843855.1 Hylomyscus alleni
ATATATATATATATATATATATATATATGATTTGTATTGATATAATCTTCAAACCTGTATTTATCAAATATTTATATCTACCATGTTAAAAAAGGAAAACTCATGCTTGAACAAGCAAGTAAAGATATAGTTGAAGGATATTCACACATGTTGCTGACTGTATCTTATGTTCTGAAAATAGAACACAGAAATGGTTAGACTACCAGATACAACATATGCTAAATGGCTAAATTAAGAAGAACAGGCTTATTGGACCAGAGATTATAAGTTGTTATCTTAAGTCAACTATATGGTATATATTAAAGGTACATAGGACCAGAATTTATACTGGAAAAAATATAGCTGCAATTCTTTAAAGTTTAGAATCTGAAGTAAAGGGCCCACATTTTACTACTTGTGGTGCTTGCATCTCTTGCTATAAAAAGAACAAACTGTCCTCAGGTGAGCTGGCCTTCATAAGTAACAGACAAATAAAGATAGTGTTATCAGTATTTGTGGCCATGTGTTTAACTTAAGCTACTTAAAGTAGACTGCTCAGCCCAGATGATATTCTCAGAGACTGAAAAGTAATGGTCCAGAAATGAGGTTATTGTGTGGACCACACAGGGTTCTTCCACACACTCTCATCTGGCTTGCACCTTGCCTATTTGCCTTCCAGGTACTAATGACCACAGACACTTTCTGTGTTCGTTCAGAGCCAGCAAACTTCAGGCAGAAGCTCTATGGCTGGTTCCCACTGGTGGAGGGCACGTCAGGCTGAGCATAATAGGAAGAAGAGATTTGGGTTTCCGGGCTGGTGAATGCGGTGGTCCAGATGGTGTTTACTGTCTCCTCAGGGAGGCGAACAGCATGGAAAGGGAGGGCATGGGATGGAAAACTGCAGCTGCAGGGACCCTCTTCCTGGAGTTTCAGACCAGACTGAGCTTGCCATCAGCAGTCAGGGACAGCTCTGTGCAAAGCTGAGTTGAATGCCACAGCAGCTGCAGTGTGTCCTCACTAACTTTTTGTAATTGGCCTTGCCTTGCAAAGGCTGATGGATCACTGGAATGACAGGTGGTGTATCACACTAACTTCAAAGAGAATAGATGCTTGGCCAGTTCGAAAACACAAAACTGTCCTTTTCTATTTAACTTATCTTTGAAAGCTACAAGATTCTTACAACAGCTTTATAGGCTTGGCAATGTAAATGTGAATTCTATACTTATCAACAATGTGTCATCTATGAACATAGTAAAAAGAATAAGTTAACAGCTCATCATTTTTACATAATGTCTATGTAACCATATAACTGTAATATTGAGGATATTAAGGAGTCCCAGTAGCTTGCCCATTTCTACTTAATATTCCTAAAGAAAGGCAACTATTACTGTGATTTTATTTACCCGACATTACTTATTGAAATTCTTGAACATATAAACATACAGAGAATACCACTTTGAATTTGTCTACTTATGCTTGGTGTATTTCTGTGGTTTTCATCCATGTTGGCATGTTTAGGAGTGGTATTTCCATTGTTAGCAGGGTCCCATTGGAAAAAAAGACTTCTGGTTATCCTGCCAAATACTGATTTATTTCTGATTTGGAGCTAAGAACCTTTTCTGGATTTTGTTTCTGTTTGTTTGTTTGGAATTTCATACAATATATGTTGACGATATTCTTTACTCATCCCCAACTCCTCCCTGATCACATCTCATCCCGACCCACCACGTTCTTCTCTTTTTAAAAAACAAACAAACAAACAAGAAAAACAACACAAAAAATAAACAAGCTAACATGGGGTTCATTTTGTATCAGACAACTGTTCCTGAGCAGTGGTTGATACCAAGTGTTACTCCATTGCTGATTTCCCCTCTCTCAGCAGCTATTAAGTACATGTACTAAATATATGCAGTAATGGTCTTTGCATCTTTTGGCTGACAGAATTTTATTTCCTTTAGGTGTACATTCAAATCCGAAATGCTTAAGTTATTAGTGCATATATTTAGTACATATTGTCAATTTCCAAGTGAGCCTCTATATTTGGTAACATGGTAAAAGGGTGAACCAAACTGTCCAATGTGGATGACCGTCAGAACTAAAAGGGAACTTTGAAACAGAAGCCTAGGCTCCACCTAAGCTACTTTAATGAGGTTTCCAACATGTGAGTGGGGCTCATAACAATCATCATACATGCTCACCCATTGTAGGTTTTTAGCAAAGGCAGTGTTTATCTCAGTCACCATTCTGCAGCCCCTGTATCTAAGGTTGAGTGTCAATAAGAACATTTTTCTGGAAAATTTTATACCACTCTCAGCATCCCAAAAGGGAGATTTCAAGAATTTCAACTGGAACCATGGGATTACCACAGTTTACCAATTTCAGGTTCACATTCAAGTACCCTCAATTTTAGTCCCTGTCTTCTTTCTCCACTTGCACTCTCTGTCCTCATACACATACCACTGTTTTCATACATGCTATTACATGGCCCCATTCAAAATACAGTCTGATTCCATTTCCCTTCTCGTGACAGGGAGCTCAGACTCAAAATCTGCCTGTTTTAAAAGATGATGACTGAGTGACCCAGGGCAGATCAGTTTAGAAGGAGTCCTTTCCTGGTCACTTCAATGGTTCTTAGGCTACTATGCCTATCTTTCTGGATTTTGAAGAGATTAATCTCTTTCTCACAAAAGAAGACTCAGTTTAGTTCCCTATAGAACATCCTCCCATAAAATCCCTCTGTTAGAGCAGATTGGGCTGCCAGATCCTAAGTTCTAGCTAGTTTGTTTTTTCAGAAGCATATGCTGAAACCCTGGAAGGAAATACACCTTGTGTCTGCCCACAGTCACGGTGACCCAGAAGTGGTGCCAGCAGCTTCTGGGAACGAGCAGAGGCCAGGTGTTGTGGAAGTGGGCTTTCCCAGCCAGGCTTGCTCTCAACAGGCTTGCTCTCAGTGACAAGAGGAGAAGAGGGTAACAAAGAACTTCCATGTCTCTCACACATTAGTTTTTCAAGTGACAAGACTTTTATGTGATTAATTAAGTATCATTCTGGCAACTTAATATGCATGAAGGGAAAAAAAAAAGCTCAAGCTTCATGAAACACGCAGTGTCTCACAAAGGGCTCCCTGGTGAGGTCTTTTGAACTGTGCCTGTCAATAACATCCTTTAAAAATAGACTAAATTTACATCCTTGCACTTATAAATCTTCCTGGTGTGTGTGGTTGCATAAAATTCTCCTTTAATTAAAGCACATGCTTTCAGAATAAAATGGAAGTTTTTCTCTTTTTCACCTCAGAGTAAAAGCAAAAAGGGACATCCAAGAAGTTTCTTTTGCACAGTAGTCGCCTCCTCTAAGAGACCTTCGTTGGCTACTCAGTCTAAGAGAATGGGGGATCCTGTCAATCAGTTTCTTTCTTTTTTAAGTTTATTAGAATGTAAGTTGTATATAGTAAGCTTAGGAGGAACATATCTATGAACTTTGACACTCTCACCCCCTACCACATCACGTTCACCAACACAGCCCAAATACATGCCATTTCCATTATCCTCCAAAATTCTTTCTGGCCCCTTTTTAGTGTACCCCTCCCCTCCACCTCAGCTTCTGGAGATCTTTTCCAGAGTGCCCTATGAATATGTAACATACAGCCTGGTCCTTTTAGCACACTGTATTGCATGTTACGCTTGTATAACTCACTCCTATTTTGCTATGTAGTATTCACAGCATTGGTGTGTCCTGGTTTGTTTATCTGTCCTCCAGTTCATGATCAGCAGGACTGTTTTCTACTTGGGATGATGATGAATAGATCGGGCATAATTTTTCATTTACAGTTTTAGTACAGATATATGTCTTCAGTCCTCATGGGTACATACAATCTATGATTATTTTCTCAAGAGTTTCCTTGTTCATTTGTTTTGTTATGTCATACTGTATATTTATAAGACATGCAGGAGTCTAGAAGCTTGGGAAAGTGATTCAGTTGGCGAAGTGTTTGTCTTACTAGCCTTAGGACCTTAGTTTCACCCACAGTACATGTCTGTAATCTCAGCACAGAGGAAGTAGAGATAGAAGATGTCGGGAGCTTGCTAGCTAGCCATTGAACCTCAATTGTCAACTTTTGAGTTCAGTGAGAGACACTGTTTCAAAATATGAGATAAAGAGCCATTGATGTCAACTGCTGGCCTCTGCTCACATGTGCACGCACACCTACAAAGTAGGAATCTATCTCAATCATTAGTATATTCTCTGATAGTAGGTTCCTACCCTGTACCAAGTGCTCAAGATAACCTTGCTGAACAGATAATGAAATATTCATGAAAGAAAGAATAAAGGAGTGAATGCATTCAGATGGCTCATGCCGGATAAACCTAGATTACTTGATCATGATCTACAAATCGTGTTCATTTCCTCTGATGATTCACAGAGCAACACTAGCACAATGGTTCCAGCCACAGATGACAAGAGCTAGATTCTGTGGAAACTGACAAGTGCTTTTAAAAAGAAAATCCAGACAAAAGTTGGAACAGAAGGCAGATAAACAAATATTTAAAATCATAATCAAGTGAGTTACAAATTAAATGGATTTAATCATAAAATAGTCACCATAAAATTCAGGAACGTACCATAATACCTACAAACCGGTTTCCTGACTCTCCTTTACCATGCTTGTTTTTCTAACTGTTTTGGCTCCATCCTTATCTGTCTCCTCTTAAAGTATCCATCAACTGGACATATTTATTTCCTTTGCTTTGCTTTTTTCTTAAAGTTCTAGAGAGTGAACTGAAGGTCTTATGCATGCATGCTAAATATTAACTCTATATCTGACCCATATTCCCAGACTGATAAGTCATTTCTATAAGAAATTAGAATCATTCTTCCCCAAGGATGAGTTCCCTGGTAGCTTATCCATTCCCAAGTTGTCAGTGTTAAACACAGGTTCAAGAGTAACAATATTGACTCCCCAGGCTTTATTTATGTATACAAATGTATATTCTGTATAAATTATATCTCTAGAAGAAGGTCATGGATTTGAAAAGAACTGGGGGAAAGTTGGAAGAGTTGGAGAGGGAAATGAAGGTATGGAAATGATGTAAACATAATACTCATGTGTGAAATTCTCAAAAAATAAAAGGATACCATCCATGGCTTACCATTTCCTTGAAAAATGAAAAATTCGCATTAAAATGAGGACAAAGGTTTTTTTAAAAAAGAAATTGGAAGGATACAGCTGTGTTTTCTCATGGTTAATTAAAATCCAGCTTTTTACTAAAGGTTAGAAATTTTTCATTGGACCTGGAAGGGGATTGGAACTCCACAGGAAGACCAAGAGAGTCAACTAACCCAGACCCTTGGAGGCTCTTAGAGATTGAGCCACCAACAAAAGAGCATATATGCGCTAGACCTAGGCCTCCTGCACATACGTAGCAGATGTGCTGATTGGTCTTCATGTGGGTCCTGAACAACTGTAGTGGGGGCTAGCCTCAAAGCTATAGCCTGACTGTGGAATAGGGTCCCCAACTGAGCTGCCTTGTCTGACCTCAGTGGGAGAGGACCCACCTAATCCTGTAGAGACTTGATATATCAGGGTAGGGGATACCCAGAGGGGACCTCCAACCTTCCAGAGGAGAAGAGGATGGAGAGAAGAGCTGGATTTGGGAAATGGGGAGTCAAGAGGGGGCAGCAATTAGGATGTAAAGTAAATAAAAATGGTTAAAAAAAAGGTTTCAATTCAATTTCACAGCTCATTATTAAGCCTATCATATATAAACTTTTAGAATTATAATGTTTTAGAAAACTATTGGCTTTATCTTGTTTCTCTCTTGTTATAATAGAATAGTACAGACTGAGTAAATTATAAAAGATAAGCTCATTATTCTGGAAGATGTGGAATCCAATAAATACCAGCAGGTGATGAGGGTCCCATTGCTGCACAGTGGCATGGTATGAAAGAAAAAAAATATGTGTGAGACACCTAACAACCTGAAATTTTATTACCATTTACTGAGAAGGGGAAAAGATGATAGATGATAGGTATTAAACGGTTATAGATACACACATTCACATACATACATATATGACAGATAATTATTCTTAACTCCCCAAAGTTCATTCCTATCCCATTGTAGTGTAGTGAACCTTCAACCTCCACCTCAGTTCCTAGAAACCTTGATCTTTTCTAGGATGTCCCATGAATGATAATATATAGCCTGGTTCCTTTTAACACACTGTATTGCATGAGTAAATAACCCACCCCTATTTTGTTGTGTAGTACTCATGGCACTGACGTGCTATGGTTTGTTTATCTGTCTTCCAGCTCATGATCAGTAGTAGTGCTTTCAGTTTGGGATGATGAGACACAAATCTGGCATACATGCTCATTTACAGTTTTAGTATGGATATAGGTCTTCTTTTCTCCTGAGTACATTTAATCTGTAATTACTATTTTCTTGAGAATTCCCTTGTTTGTTTTATACATATGACATGAAACCAAAAGGAGAACTATTATGGAGGAGAAAACAAGGGGCGGAATAGCAGAAAGATGAATATGAGCAAAGCACGATGATACATACACTTAAAACTTCATAACAAATATAAAACTACTGCTAGGCAGTGGTGGCACACACCTTTAATCCTAGCACTTGGGAGGCAGAGGCAGGTAGATTTCTGAGTTCGAGGCCAGCCTAGTCTATAGAGTGAGTTCCAGGACAGCCAGGGCTGTGCAGAGAAACCCTGTCTCAGAAAACCAATATACATATATTAAATTCAATAAATCAAAAGGTAAAAAAGTAGCCATTCACTGTTGATGTAACTAATGTATTTCCGCAATAATGGCATTAATCTATTCCTAAGGGCAGAGACCTCATGATCTGACCACCCCCTGAAGTACATTTGACAATGTACTGTTTGAATGACAACCAAATTTCATGAGCTTTTTAGGCAGACATTCAGACTGCTGCAACCACTATCAAAATTTGTTTCCCATGTAGGCTGCTATAGTTGACAGCAGTTCCATTTTCTTGTGTCTTGGGTAATCTTACGTACTCTTTTGATGAATGGTGGCACCTAATATGAGCCCTTTACTCTCTTCACCAGTATTGGTATTTTGAGATTATGTATAACACAAGTGAATTGATATTTGTAATTTGGTCACAGACCAATTTGCAAACACATTGGTAAATTCAGTTCTATTTATATATCTAAATCAAATATCTTACCCTATACTTGATTTTTTTTTTACTTTATTTTTTATTGGTCTCATGTGATCTATAATTTACTCTTTTTTTAACCTTCTGTGCTGTCTAGTTTTTATGTCCACTTGACACAAGCTAGAGTCATCTGAGAAGAGGGAACATCAATAATGCTTCTATTAGATTGGGCTGTAGCAGGCCTGCAGGGCATTTTCTTAATTGATGACTAATGAGGGAGGGCCCATATGGCCCACCCCACCCCTTTGTGGGTAGTGTCATCCCTGAGCTTGTGATCCCAAGTTCTATAAGAAAGCCAGGCAGTGGTGGCGCATGCCTTTAATTCCAGCACTTAGGAGGCAGAGGCAGGCAGAGTTCAAGGCCAGCCTGGTCTACAGAGTGAGTTCTAGGATAGCCAGGGCTATACAGAGAAACCCTGTCTCGAAAAACATAAAACAAAAAAACAAAAAGAAAGAAAACAGGCCAAGCAAGCCAGTAAGCATCATCCCTTCATGGTCTCTGTGTCAGCTCCTGCCTCCAGGTTCCTTCCCTGCTTGAGTTCCTGTCCTGACTTCATTCAATGATGAACTACTACGTGTAACTGTGGGTGAAATAAATTCTTTCTTCCTCAAGTTGCTATATTGCTTATGATATATATTGGTTATGATGTTTTATCACAGCAATAGTAACCCTAAGACAAATTTTAAGTTAATTTAATATTTTAATTATTCAATTTCACTCTCCTGTGAGTGTGTTAATATAGAAATCCTTCTCAATACTCATTTAAGTACATCCCTAATGTTTACAATATGTGCCCTTGACTTATTAGACTCTGCTACAAATGAGAATTTCCTCACAATATAGGCCTGTGAAGACACTTCAACTTCATTTAAAATTCCTCCTTTCCTTTCTCTTTTCCTTTATCTGAGGAGTGGGGGCGAGGGGGTGCGGATATGGTTCTCTTCTTCCACCTTTATGTGAGTTTCATGGATTGAACTCTGGTCACCAGGCTTTGCTGCAAGCTCTTTTATCTAGTGAGACATCTTGCTGACCCCATCTGTTCTATATTTTAATTTCTCAGTTTCTATAACCCACACCACACCATTCATGTTGTTTGTACATTCTTTATATTCACTCACGTACTAATCTAAGATTTAAGTCTAGATTTAGATTTATCTTATCTGCCTTTCCTGTATTCTCCACCCCTCTCTGCATCTCTGTGGCTTTTTATGAAAAAGACCATTTTCCTCCTGTCCAAAGAATTCTCTATAGTGTTCCATTTATTAGTAAGTCGAATAGAAACTATTCCTCTCAGTTTGTGTTTGACACTGTCTTATTTTGTGCTTATTTTGGAGAATATTTTCAGAATTCTAGGAGGATGGTTTCTATCTTTTGGTACTTTGCAGCTGCCATTCATGATCCTCTGAATTCTTCCGTGAAGAGACAGTTTTCTTATAATTCCTTTAACAACATTGTATTGTTGTTAAACATACAATGTATTGTTAACACTGATTCAACATTTTTTTTATCTTTCCCCTTGGCTTTGAATCATATTACTGTGTTGCTTATAGACCTCTTTTTTCTTCCTTCTTTCCTCCCTTCCTTCCTTCCTTTTTGCTTTCTTTCTTTCCTTCTTTCCCATGTTTAGGGTTCATAGTGTTTCTTCAATCTATAGCCTGAAAGCTTTAGTCAGCTTGGGGAACTTTGTCGTCATTTAACTTCAAACATAAATTCCTTTCCTTTCTCTCATGACTGTTTATAACTTCAGTTCCAGGGAATCGGACCCCCTCTTCTGACTTCCCAGTGCTTCTGCACTTACATGTGTGCACATAAACTCATGCAAGCTACACATAAGTAATATGTGAATGAATCCTTAAAAAAATATATCTGTGTGGCAAACACTAACCTCTGGAATGCCTGCCAATCTATTTCTATTGGAAATTTTCCTTTTTATTTTACGGCCACTTATTTTGTCTCCTACCAGACTAAGTAATTTTTGTTTGAGTGCCTAAATTTTTTTTTTGTATGAAAAACCATAGGCAAATGGAGGCTTTAAATGATATTACCTTCCAGAAATACTAGCCTTTGTCCTTGCTTCCAACTGGAAGGTAATATTGTATCAGACTTACCTGGAAACTGAGCAGATTGAAAGCTGAACTTTGGCATCTGCAAGAGTTAGTCTGTGTTTGGGGACACTTCATATCCAAGATACAACCTGGTTCATTTCCAGTTTTTTTTCTTCTGCTGAAGTTTACCTTTCTGGGCATCTCAACTTAACCTCTGTGGACTCCCCTTATTATTTATCTTCACCCTAAAGCTGCTTGAAATTTGTAAAGGACTCAAGGGGAAAATATGAAGCTGAATGCCAGCCTCCTGTCTGCACTTCATTTCTCTTCAGGATTTGAGCTTCTCCCATTGTTATCTCCGTGGTATGCCTCTGACTTTTTATTCAACGAGAGTTTTCTAACATTTTGTTTCTGAAGCTCTGCCTGGCCACAAGCTAGTTTGGCTTGATGAGGAGTGGAAAATCCTCCACCACCTTCCTGAAAGACCTTCTCTGCTGCCCTTGAAGGGGCACTCAGCCCAGCTCTGCTAACAAGGAGTTTCCAGCCACCTAGCTGGGCCTGTGCGGTCAGCATTCAGAGTCTCAGCAACTTAGCATTAGAGAACTGAGTTCGGGTTCACTTCAAAGTGAGACAGTCAGAAATCTCAGCAGAGGTCTGCAGGGGTGCCTACTGCGGAGGGTGCAGACTCATCAAAGCCTCAGGAATCCTGAAACTAGGCCAGGACTCTCGGCCCAGTGAGCAGGGCTTGGAGCTGACATTTAGCCACACAATAGGTTTATAACAGTTGAAATTTCATGAAGAAAAGAGCCAGAATGGTCCTAAGATGTGTTTCTTTAAATTTCATTATTTACTATTTTTGAGAATTTCATATATGACTACTGTATTTATATCATTTCTAGCCCTCCCTCTCTCTCCTCCAGTTTCTCCTGTAGCCCCCAACTTCCTCTCAAATCTATGACCTCTTTTTTTCTATAATTATTATTGTCACATACATGTCAATGCATACATATGATATACACACATATAATTTACATTATCTAACTGAGTTGAATTAGTATTGCCCATATACGTACATGTGTTTAAGGCTCACCACTTGGGTTAGGATAAGAGTTCAGGAGCCTGTCCCTGGAGAAAATAAAATCTTTCTCTCAGCAGTTCCTCATGTTTAGAAGACACTGTCTCGTAGTGGTATCCTGGTCCTCTGGATCTTGCAATGTTTCCACCTCCTCTTCTAAAATGTTCCTTGTGCCTGAGGTGTGTATGGAGTTGAGTTGTAGATGTACCAACAGCTGCTCATCATCTGAATGTTTATTCTCTACATTTTACCCAGTCTGAGTTTGACTTTTAAAACCACTGTGATTCTTTAGTGTACACAGTAGTGGATTACATTAAAACAGCTTCATAGAAATAGAACTTGTATGCTGAGCAATTTCTCTACAGTGCTCAACTCCTTTCTTCATCTCCCTTCCCATTTCTTCTCATAGTCCCTTTTGTTTCTCTTCTTCTTCCATATTATATATACAGGCATGATTTTATGTTATCTCTAATAAAAATCTAGGAACCACATATAAGAGAAGGCACATGGTACCTTTGCAACACGGGCTTAATTTGTTTAATATGTGTGATGGTTGGTTTGAATTGTCAATACAATCTTGAAAGAGCTTGGAGAAGGGCTCCGAGAGGGTCTGTGGAGGATTATCTTACTATATTAATTGAAGTGGGAAGGCCTCCCCACTATGGGTAGTACCAAAGGATCCTGGGCTGTAAAGAAAGGGAACTGAAACACAGCACACATGTATTCATTGGTTCCCTTCTGACTGTGGACTTAATGTGAACAGTTGCTTCAAGCTCTTATTACTGTGACTTTCCCACCTAGAACTGGAAGACAATATAAACTCTTCTCCTTTAAATATTTTTTGCCTGAGTATTTTATTACAGAAACAGGAAAAGAAATTAAGACCTATTTTCTTGAAAAGAATACGACTTCACTCTTTTTTCTATAACTGAAAATTCATATAAATGATATACACACACATATACACATACACACATATATTCCTTTGAGCCACTTGAGTTAGTGCTCTCACCTAGCTATTCTGAATAGTGCTGCAATAAACGCTGATGTGCACATAGCTCTGTGATATATTAGCTTAGAGTTCGTTGGGTAAACACCTAGGAGTGGCATAGCTGAGTTCTGTGGAAAATCTATTTTTAGTTTTATTTCTTTATTATTTTCCTCTCTTCCTTGCCTTCCCCTTTTTCTATCCCTATCTGTTTTTATCACCTCTGTCCCTGTCTCTCGCATTCTACTCAGGCTAACTGGGCAGTAAAAACTACTGAGGATTATGTTAAAGAATAGGGGAAATGCAAAAATTTTGCACATAATGACATTTGTTTTCAATGAGAAGGGCTTGCTGTGATAGAAGGCTAGCATGTCTATGTGACTCACTTGTTTCTTTACACCATCTACATATAACTAGAACTATAGGTCATGTGTACGTTTTTCAAAGTTTCCTTTTGCCCTTTGCTAATTTTGTTTTATTCTGTTCTGTTCTTTTGCACTAGGATGTGTCATATTTGGGTCAAATGAAAAGGACTTTTAACATAATTTTTAGAACAAAAAATATGGTTACAATCAAGCAACAGTAGTTTTCTCCATGAAAATATATAGGAAATACTGGGGTCTTTAATTCTTTTTTATGTGTATGGATTTTTGTCTGTCTGTATGTGCATGTACTGCTTACATGGCTGGTGGCTTGTATCCACTTGAAGTGTACCTACAGATGATTGTGATCCACTATATGGGTATCAGAAATTGAACCCAGGTCTTCTAGAAGAGCAGCACACTTAACCACTGAGCCATCTCTTTAGCCCTTGGGAATGCTTTCTAAAATATGGTGATCCAAACTAATTTTTAAAGGAATCTTATTATTGGGTGATTATCTAACTAGATATTTGCCTATTATTGTACTAGATGATCATACACATTATGGAAGAATTGGAGCCCAATTTCTTTCCAAGATTGTTAACAAAAATGGAATTGAAGGTTGAAATGATAGTTTGAAGGAGGCCTGTATCACAGGATGCCTATAAACATAGTATTTAAGCATCCTTTACTTGTGCTTTAAGGGAAGATAAGAGGGTCCATAAAGAGCAATGCTTTTGTCCCTTCTCTGTGGACTAGCTTTTCATGGTACCAGAAGGCACTATGCTAGCATCCAAAGGAAGGAGGCAACCAACAGTCCTACTCAGGTATGATGCCTATGAACCACACCAACTGCCATCATAGCACATTACCACTGAAGGTGCAGTAGTGGCATATATACCCCAGCAATAACCAACAGCTCTCAAATTGGATTTAAGAATCACTTAACAAGAGGGAATCCATGCCTGCTACCGGAAAACAGCTAACTACTCAGTGCTACTGAATCATGGTTTCATCAAGAGGAGAATCACTAATTTACTTCACTAGCCTAATCCATAGCAACAATCTATAATCATTTGTCCTTATACCTACAGATTAGTATAGTCTTTACCCCTTATCAAGGAAACTTCTCTTTGCAATGGAATGAGTCCATTACAGAAAACCACACATAATCAAAATGCACCATCTAAGACTCAAGGAACATTGTGAAAGAGGGGGCAAAAAGATTGTAAGAACCAGAGGATCGGGGAGTTTGCTATGAGATTGTGTCTCCTAGTAATATCAGAAGCTACACACATAAAGTCTTCCCAACATGACCACCTAAGTATGAGCTGAACAAGGAAGACACCAGTGTCAAAGTAGAAAGGGAAAACACTTTGAGGTTTCAACCCTACACTAAGGACTATAGGCAGCTGGGGAAAGTTGGAGAGGTGGAGAAGTTGGAGAGGTGGTCTACCCTAGGGAAGGTAAAGCACACCAATTGGTTGTCCAATGCTAAATAGTCAATCTGAAAAACAACATCTATATAAGTTTGTATCCCTGAAACATTATATGGTCTGAACAGGTTATATTTAGGATATTATATATTCCTATCTAATATATATCTTATCTAATATTAAAAATATGTGTGCATGAAATAAAATTAATGACAAAAGGCTATGAATTTGAAGATGAGTAGAGAGGATAGGAGAGGATTTAGAAGGAGAAAAGGCAAGGGAGAAATGTAATTATATTATAATCTCAAAAATAAAACAATGGTCAGTCATAGGAAATCATCACTCATTTGGGCATCCAGAGCCTTAAGCTCTGGGAGATTCAGCTAACTGACTATGGGTCTTCTCTTGGCTTTGGTGCTTTCTTCAAGTGAAAGAAATTATACTTGATGACTTCTTGCTTTCAGGTCTATAGTTCCATAGAAGAGAGAGTTGTAATTAAAAGGGTGCATGCATTTGTCTGTATTGTGGTAGCAGCACTTCATATATTGATCTACTGTCATCAACTCTAAGAGCTCTTCACAAAGATCTATGCAGAAATCATTGCCATGTTCATTAAGAGCTTTTTGGGGGGCATAATTTTCCTCTTTAGTTAGATTTTTAAATCCTCATTGGCCAGGAACGTTTACATTCAAGCAGAGCCTGAAATACCAACTTAGTACTTCAGTATGCTGCTAAATTGACTAAGTGTGCTGAGCAGTGATAGCTTGGTACTAGAAGCCCAATGACAGGCCTCAGTGGCCTATTGTCTTTATTATTACAAAGTAATAAGGCTAATAAGCAGTGTTATGTGATGGAAGGCAGGCTTACTTCTATTTAAAGATGGAATGAACAGCTTTGATGAGGACAAGTAAAGAACACAGGGACATTAGCCATGTTCCCATATTCAGTGCACATAGGCCAGAGCTTGGCAAACATTTCTGTAATGGCCAGATGATAAACATTTGAGGATTGGAAGACCACAGGGTCTCTAATGCAACCACTAAATTCTGCTTTGTATCATGAAAACAGCTATAGATAATGTGTAAACATATGGGCATGGCCATGTGCCAATGAAACTTTATTTATGGATGCTGAACTTTGAATGCTGTGTAATTTTCACACATCCCATAAATATTAGTCATTTTTGGATTTTTCCCAACCATTTAAAATGTAAAAAAATACCCCACATTAGTAGTTCTTGGCAATACCAAAAGAGACAGAAGACCAGATTTGATCAATGAGGCCCATATAGTTTCCTGTCCATGATGACTTGTGTGCACACTTTCTGCAATGGTCATTTAACAGTGAGAGTTTCTTGTGGAAACTTAAAAGGAGTATACCTAGGAAAATCCATGCTTCTGTTTCAGTTACCCAGGAAAGAGGTCCTAGGGAATATTGTATATAAAATCCCTAAATCTGGGGGGCGGGGTAATTCAATTGGTTAAGTGCTTGTCTTGCAAGTATTAGTTTGATCCCCAGAACACATGGTGGTATGCAATTGTAATGCCAGCTCTAGAAAGTCAGAGACAAGAGTAACCCTGTGACTCACTGCCCAGCTGCCCATAGCCTATATGATGACCTCCAGGTCAGTGAGAGATGTTGTCTCAGAAAGCAAAGTGGACTGCAGTTGAGTAGGAACTCCCAACATTGTATTCTGGCCTCATGTCACACAAATGAATGCACACACACACACACACACACACACACACACACACACACAA
>JADRCC010203359.1:0-10821 GCA_019843855.1 Hylomyscus alleni
AACAGTTACAATACATTATGGCAAACGCTGTAAGAAATGCAAATATACAGAGTTACTGGACCACAGAAGATTCCAATTTCACTTACGGTGACACTTGAGCCTGTTTCACCATGGATTTACTAGTATCCAGTAATGAGACATGATATACTAAAATGGAGTCAGGGGGCATATTTTGAAAGATCTTGCATGCCATGAACTAAGTAAAGAAACTGAACTTTATCCAGCAGGCAATGGTGAGCCATGGAAAAGTTCTAAGTAAGAAAGTTACATGATAAGATTTTTATTCTAAAATTATAATTCTTGATGGTAGTGTGAATGATGGAGTGGTGGAAAGCGTGAAGGGAGAGGTTTGGTGAGCAGATAAATGGGGGGTTTGAGGGAAGAAATCCAGTTAGAAAGCTAATTACGATAGTTCAGGTGAAAGATGAGGACCTGAACTAAGGTGGGAATATAATTAAGATGTAACACAAATGTATTTTTAATTCTGTGTACCAAAATAAACAAGGATTCATATTTATACTTTTCCAACAGATCAAATTAAGAGTGATTGGTCCTTTGGCTAACTAGTTAATATTTGACTTAAAACATTTTATTTTTCTGTTGGAAAGACCAAAATCTCGTTCCTTGATTATTTCAGCTTAGTTACTCTCGAGAGTTTGCTGAAATTGTAGATCCGGCACACATTAAGGTATGTTAAATGAATTAGTGAACTTCCTAGACTCAGACAATAAGGCACTCTCACTTACATGGCATGCTGAAGATTAGTTCGCAGTTTAACATAGCTCATTGCTGCTCTCTCCTGCTGCTGCCTTGCTTCCTCTTGTTGTCTTTGAGCTAACATCCATGTTACCTGCGTGCTTCAAGGAGAATTTTATTCTTCTTTTAACTTAACTTTTTTCTATTTAATTGATAAAGTTCTAGTAAAGAAAATGATCAAATGTACTTACTTATAATCCAGAGGAGTTTGATGGTGTTCTGTCTGCATCGGATAGACACTCATGAAGCTATCTTCAGGCCGTAACCTTTTGGGTTCTCTCATAATAGTGGAGGTGAGCTGTGGTGTCTGCATCATAACAGGGGTGTGCAGTGTTTGCTCTCTGCTCAACCACATGCTGTCACTGCTACTGCTTTCTTCAGCTGAAAGAGAAAATTATAGCCGTGACATCTGGTTACTAATTGTAACTTACCCAGAGTCTAATACAACGCATTTAAAACAACAAACATCTGGTTGTTTTCCATCCAGTAGTGTTGGAAACTGGGTCCCACCAGGTCCCACCCTGGCCTTCCAATCTGTTTGTAGGAAAGAAGAGGTAAACAATCACAACACAGTATGGTGCTAGGAGAAAGGAATATAGAGGACAGGGGACAGAGGAATATAGAGGGCAGGGAAGTAGTGACAGAGATGGTTAACAAGCATCTACACTAGGAAAGATTCTCTATGCAGATCACAAGAGCACTGATACACAAAACAGTAATGAGCAAATCATGTTAATCTATTGATATCTGAGCACAAAAATGACAATTCTATATGGTTCAAATTACTAGCTTGCTTCTATAGGAATGTGAAGACTACAAGAATAGGAAAAGACTAAATAAAGCAGCACGATTCAGTATGTAGTCAGGTACGTGGTAATTAGGCTGCAGGACTTGGAACAAGGTGGGAACAAAAGCTGAAAGCCAGCCTGGAGTACCCAGGGAGATTCTGTCTCAAATGCAAACAAACAAACAAGCAAAGAAATAATATGTAGACCAGATTGTCATCTAGACTAAGGTGACAAACTTGCTAACAGTTTAAAGAAAGGGAAGCCATTTGAGGAGTTACATGTTTTAGTCAATGTGGTGGTAGAATGGACGGAGGAATGCTAATGAGCAACAGGCCAGATGGGAGAGTAAGTATGTGGCTCAGAGAAATCCAATTCAGTACTAGGAACGGAATTAGTAGGAGGGGTGGTTTTTAGCCTATGGGATGTGACCAAGCAAGCTGGTCCTAAGACCCTAATGTAAACATATGTACATTGAGAAGTGGATTATTAAAGTCACACCTGTAGAATCTACACCATCAAATATATACAATGGCCCCATCATTACAAATGACAAATTCTTACGTCAGTGCCACTGAGTTAATAGTAAGGTAAAATCAGTTACTATGAATTTGAAGGAAAGCTATTTCTTTAAAAAGAATTATTTATTTTATATACATCTACACAGTCTCTGTCTTCAGACACACCAAGAGGGTGTCGAATCCCATTACAGATTATTGTGAGCCACCTTGTAGTTTCTGGGAATTGAACTCTGGACCTCTGAAAGAACAGTCAGTGCTCTTAACCACTGAGCCATCTCTCCAGCACGGAAAGCTATTTTTTACAAGACTGTATGTGTGTATGTGTGTGTGTGTGTGTGCGCGCATGCGCGTGTGCTGTGCACCCTTTTCATGTATATGCACACTGTTTCAGAGAAAACTTTTCTACTACCCAAGTGATCAAGGGCTTAGACATAAACTGTACATGCTACAATATAGTAAGACTATTTACAGTTCTATATGTTCAGAGCCATTTCTCACTGACATTGCATTTATCCTTCATTACATTAACTTACTAATGGCAATTTACATAGCTCTAATCCAAATACCTAAAAAGATCACTTATATTTCCTGTAAAAATTCTCTCTAATTTTATAATCTATTTGCAAGATATTATATAAATACCAATATATAAAGCGTTGCTAATATAAAGGAGTGATTTGAGAACTATTTAAAGAAAACATTTTTAAGATTTGCAATCATATTCAAGAAGCATCCTTCTAATTTGATAATTTTTCTATTAAAATGGTATTTTTAATACTTTCTTATAAACCATCACATCCCATTTAGGATTCTTTGCTTACTTACAGTGATAGTGGGACTTTATAGCCAATACGTTATAAGATTAGGATTAGACAAAAGATGCTGAAACTACACAGCAGTTTTAGGACTACATACTTGATTAATGAAGGCTGGTAAATTATGCAGCAATTTAAAAACATGATCACAAATTCCACTGATCTCATTTACATTAAGATGCAGAAAACTGAGCTAAGCAATGTGGTTACACTTCTCAAGTCCCTTTTCATAGAAAAGTGGGCAGGAGACTCTTAAGTTCAAGGCCAGCTTGGGATATATGAGACTGTCTTGTAGAAAACAAAATAAAAAATGAAGTAAAGGACTAAAGGACTATATCTTTCCCCTAAACTCTATTGATTTCTTAGCCAACAGAACATTATAGATGTTATACCATGCTGGTTTGCAGGTTGAGGCCTCCCACTGGTAGCTTCCACATCCTGTCTTTTAGAGTGATTAACTCTTGGAGCTTAGTGGCATGCTCATATGTAGACATTATAAAAGGGTTCTGAGAGACAGTCCGGGTGAAGTCAGACATGTAAGTGAAGTCGCTTCCATACACATGAAACAACCAGCATTTACTACTTTCTATGTTAGATAGCATAGTCATACCATGCTGTAAGTCTTAAGACAGTTGTTCCTCAGCAATAATAATTGCCAAAGATCTTGACAACTGTACTAAGTTATTTGAGAGCTACTGAGAAAAGGAAAAATTTCCGTGGCCCATACAGAACCACTTTTGGGGTGCTAGGAGCCCAATACCACAAAACATAGTACATTTGAACCTATGAGAAAAAAACACTTTTAAATTCTGTTACGTACTTCACAATTAGTTCATTATTCCTGAATGAAATTCAGGTTACATTACAGTTTTTAAAAAATATTTTGCTGCAACAAAATGATCTGATATCATATTAGAGCAATTTTCACATTCATATAGTAAAGAATAGTAATACATTTATTTACTTGATGTATAGGAGTGCTCTATCTGCATGTACACCTGCATGCCAGAAGAGGGTATCAGATCCCATTGCAGATGGTTATGAGAGACTATGGGGTTGCTAGGAACTGAACACAGAACCTCTGGAAGAGCAGTCAGTGCTCTTAACCGCTAAGCCCCAGAATCATGATTAAAAAGGAACAATCTGTCTGTACTGTTTTTCATGTGAATGGGGAAAATGTGCCTTAAAGAATTGACAGAACTGCTATGCATGTAAAATGGTTAAAACAGTACATATATGCATAATTGATAAGTTTGGGTGAGCTACTATTGAGTATCACATATCTCATGAATCTTAATGACAGTCCAGTTAGTCAACAGTAAGAATAAATTAATTGCTTCCTTACGGAGTGCTAGTTGCATGCCTTCAACCACTTTCCGTTTTCCTGTAGCTGGTTTTGATTTTTTACTCCGTACAGTTGATCCCCGACTGCTCATCCCACTAATGACTGACATAGTATCATCATCGCCACCAGCTAGCAAAGAATTTCGGTAAGACATCAGAGGAAGCCATACATCTTCTCTTCGAAGTGACATCTGAAAGGTCATGAACTTTTCCAAATAAACATACCTTAAAAAGAAGTAGAAAGCATTATCTTTGATGCACAGACTTGCTATCCAAACAAGGTTGCAAGAACGTGAGCCTAATACTTCACTCCTTATTCTCAGCCTCAGCAGCAAAATGAAGAGAAAAGGTCTACTCAAACCTCACACTGAATGAAATAACCGAGAGGATTCTAGCTTAATATTTGTTAATCATCTGCTAGATCCTTGATACTGACAATATGTATATAAGTTCCCTAAGTACAAAACTTAAGCTTGGTGGAAAATATGTATCTATACTTGGTTTTGTTTTTAATAAAAAATTCTGACATCAAAATGTTACTAATGGGGTTGGAGAGATAGCTCAGCGGTTAAGAACACTGACTGTTCTTCCAGAAGTCCTGAGTTCAATTCCCAGCAACCACATATAAAGCTAGGCATGCTTGCAAATGTTGTAACTCCAACACTGGGAGTAGAGACAGGTACATGATTAAAGGTTGGTTGACAACAGGGCTGAGAAACCATGTCTCCAAGAAGAACTACAGTGGCTGTCACACATGTGTGCACCTATACACTCGTGTCCATGCACCAAAAACAATAAAGCATTCTCCTCAAAAACAAAAAGAAAAAATAAACAAGGAAATCAGTAGCCTTCATGGAAGCAATTCTTGTTTCTCTGCTTCTCTAGCCCTGGGTCTCTACATGTACACATTTCAAAATACTAACATACTGTTGTCTGCTGTAAGTATCATACTATAGTTTTATACTTTTTCTATTTGAACTCAGCATTATACTTTTAAAATCTATCAGTTTTGAAAATATTCCATAACTTGAGTCATGTTGGTGCATACTCTAGAAAACAAAGAGGTTATTTGACATTTTCCATGTTCAAACATTGTAACATTCACTGTTCTTTAATAGTTCTTACTGTAGGCATTTCAAGATCTTATAGGGTAGGTACATGCGAATGACAAAGTGACTAAAGATAGAAAAAACTTAACCTTTACTAAGTAATGGCACATACTTCCAAAACTAATCGTGTCAATTTTAAGTCACCAATAATGTATATAATGTTCTATTGCTCTATATCCTTGAAACTATTAATGCTTTCAGAGTATTGCTCATTTGTTACATAGGAAATGGCAGTTTAATCTGCATTTCTCTGATTAATAGTAGAAGATTTTTACTTTAAATGGTAAAGTCTAGGGTTGGCAAGATGGCCCAGGATTGTTAGAAGATATTAAACTGTGGTAGTTCTAATTTTCTACCCCATTATACCTCAAAGAGCTGGGGATGAGGAGAAGAGAGGGTGAGCCTAGAAAGTTACCATTTTAGAAAATTATTTCAGAGAAATTTCCTCTTTAAATATTAATTGGGGAAAGAAACTATTAAAGGAAAAGACAGTTGCTTTGCAACATAACCATATTTCAAGATAAAGACTAACTTGGGTGAGCCTCATGGATTTTCAATATTACCGTCCTTTAAATGCTACTGTAATTATTCAACAAAGAACTTAAATAGCACTGAGCTACACAACAATACAGGGAGAAAAACTCACAATACTAAGTTCAGTATTGTATACAGAATAGTTATAATGCTGAAAAGTTATTAAAACTGATAAGGTGAAGTTTATAAATTAATATAATGTTACAGATATGTATCAGAAAGAAAAGTAACTGTAAAAATCGTTCTCCAGTTAAGCTGGCCATGTCTAGCAAATACATACACTGTTCTTTTATCTTGTCGGAGCAGTTTAGAAGAAAATTCACTGAGAATATCAAGAAATGCCAAATTTAAAGGTGGATGACTCTCCCCTTGTGGATTAGGCTCCTTAAAAGCAAATTCTATGCCATCTCTGTAGAGGAAATAAAATAATAATAAATATATTTAAAAAATTAAAAATAAAACTTTATTTAAAATTCAGAATATTATCAAATCATTCTAACACAAAATAATACACATACACACCAGCACCAGTTAGCCATTAGCTAAATATGGTTTGCTTTAATCTACTCTTTTGACCAATTTTTGTAATATAGCCAGGCTTTCAACTTGTGATTCTTCTGCTAAGGCCTCCTAAATGCTAGGATTACAGGAATATGCTAAAAAACTCAATATAAAGTCTTTACTCAAAAATTCTTTCCCATAAAAATAGCACAAATCCCTGTACATAATGATCAATATATTTCCTATACTTTTTTTTTCAGAATAGCAAAGTCATTTAGGATTAAGTGAATAATGCTCACTTATAATGTCTTGTTTAAAGTTTAAAAATTAAACTCAGGGCTCATTTTTAACCATATTAATGTCACAATTTAAATATTGCAATAGATCAAGATAATAACCAAAATGTAACAGGGTAGAGAAATAATGAAAACAAAACTGGGGGGGGGGGGGGAAGTACATGAAAAAAGATGAAGTTCTTACACTAATTACTCTATGTACAGCTCTTAAATTTTACCTAAAGTTATCACCTATATAGTAAAAGGCATACAACAAGGTAAAGTAAGAAAGTAAATTAAAGTTGGAGAGAACTAGATGAATAAAAGCAATAAGTATGTGCAATTCATGTAACAGTGCACAAGCAATCCTAGGGCTAACTGGCCAACCAATACAGATAGCTTAATTGGTGAGCTCCAGGCCAGGCACAAACCTTGTTTCAAAGAAGATGGATAGCATTCTAAATGATGACATTTGAGTACAGTTTGCACAAGTGGACCCATGTACACACATACACATATGTATATTTATAAAGGTTCAGGGGGTGGGGGAGGATCACATTTCAAAAGGGTTTTAAAATTAGGAGCTTTATAAGCCAATAATAAAACAAGATAATTAGGTATTCCAAACAAAAAGATGGAAACAAAATTCAGATTTATGAAAATAGAAGCAATAAATAAAGTATTAAGAGATTGGTTACTTGTGTAGCATGGCAATGGCTTCTCTTGTTTTCAATTGATCAAGTCCAAAAGTTAAAGCAAAACGTCGAGCAAGTTCTTTTATGCCACTAAATGTTGAGGATGATCTATCAAAATTATAGCCATTCTCTTGTATCATCTCATTAAAAAGCTGTTTGGAAAAAAAGGGAATACTTAATATTTTTATAGATATAAATTAACATATTTTAAGCACATTCTCACATTTAAAAAGAAATGATACACTGCATTGATGATACCTGAAACACAAAAAATCATGATACACAGGCACAATTGTGTCACAGTTAAAATAGATAAATCATTATTGGTGTCCTAAACTCAATAGGTTACTTTTACCCAAATACCAATTAGTCAATATTAATTGGGTAGAAACACATACAAAAACAAGAAAAGGCAAACCCAAGGTAAGCTTTAAGACAACTCTGCTGTTTTTGTGGTGCTGGTGATGAATGTGGGGCTAGCCCCTGTGTTGTTTACCTCCAAGTGATTTAATTTCACATCATCAACTTTCATCATAAAGCAGCAAAAACTTTTGATATCCTCTAACTAAGCAATTCTAAGACTTGATCCAAAATAAATAATATTTATGCTTAATATTATACACAAAGTATTTCAGTGATAATTATTAAAACTTATAAAAGGAAGGCATCAAGATCTGTTAAAAATTATAGTCCATCTACAAAATGGAGTATTAGCAACTATTAAAATTCTAAAAATATCTATATAGCAAGAAAAAGAAAATAGTTATTTGAAAGACAGCTGTACTGCTGTGTTCATTGTAAAATATCATTCACAATGACCAGAAGATAGAACCAACTTAATTGTCCACACATGGATCACATACATATGCTTGCAAACAAACAAAAGCGAGTGTTATTTAGCAGTTAAAAAGTAGAAATTAGGTCATATACAAAAGCATGGATGAATGCAGAAGACAATCCATTACACCAGACATAAAAAGCCAAATACCATGATTGTACTTACTGGACCCTACCAAGTCAAAAGATACAGAGAATAAAGTGATTTCTGCCACAAGCTAGGGCAGTGAGACAGAAATATCAATTAAGATGATTAGGTTACAGAGATTAACTGTCCACTAAGGTGAGTATAGGTAATAGTGACAGAGATGCTATAAAGATAAGAAGTGGCTAAGTGGTAGAGCATCTGCCTAACATACAAAGGCCCTACATTCCACTAAAAAAAAAAAAAAAAAAAGAATAACAACAAAACATACAGGGACACATTCATACGTTGTTTTGGTTCCTACATACAAACATCCACAAAAATCCTGTATATTTAAAACTGTTGTCCAAGTAACAGTGATACAGACCTGTAACTCCAGCTCTTAGGAGGCTGAGGTAAAAGGTCAGGCCAACCTAGGCTATATGGTGAGACCAATGCAAGATAGTTTAACAAGTGAAGATCTTTTCAATACATGTGATGATCTAAATGTGATTCCCATAGCTCATAAGATAGGTGAGGAGAACCAACTCCCCAAAACTGTCCTGTGCTCTTCACATGCACAATCTGACATTTGTACACAAGGAGGCTGGGAAGATGGCTTAGTAAATAAAGTGCTTAGCATGCAAACCAAAGTTCAAAACCTAACATCCAAATAAAACACAAATGGATGTGGAAAACTGTCTACAATCCTTGGTAAAACAAGCTCCAGGTTCAGTGAAAGATCTCATTTCAGTAAAGAAAAACAATCAAAGGCAATACTCAAGAGGCAATCTCTGGCCGTCACAGTCCTAACTGCACACACGTATATACATGCATAAACATCCATGGAAACACACTCCACACAGACACACACCAAGAAGAAAATACGAATAAGAAAATTGCTTAGAGTGGATTAAAATGATCTTTCTGCAAGTTGTGAGGTAATGAGTGAGCTAATTAGCCAGAATCAATCACTTCATGTGTTTGTTTAAACTACATGTAAAACATTCTAAAAAAGTAAAAAATATTAAAAAAATAAAAATAAAAAACAAACAAATAAATAAAAAGCATTAAAAAATAAAAACATTCTTTTACTAGTGATGATAAATTATTTTGTATTGCTGCTTTTATGAATTGTCTGTCATGTCCTCTGCCCAGTTACTATTATTACCAACTTGATTACTGAGTTAAGTATGTTAAATAAAACAGATGCTCAAAGTCTTTACCTGCTGCAAACTGAGAATGAGGGTCTTAGCACACTGAATTTTGTCAATCTGCCTCGTTTTACTCATTGTTTCTTTGATGATATCGCCATAATCATTATAATACTGGAAAATAAATTGATCCATATTAGAGTTAAATTTCTCAAAATGATTGGACTAACTTTAGGTTAATTCTATGAGCACAAAGCAAAGCATGTATTTGTACCTTCTAATGACAGGAAATGTATAACAGTACTGAAGGTTTCAGGTCATTTCTAAATACCTTTAACTTTAAAAATAAAATTGAACACCTCAAACTGTTTAAACAAAGAAGGGATGAAATTAAAAAGTTGCTAAGTTATACCGAGTTTCAGAGGTAACAATCTTAAGGACATTTAAGGACAATAAATATAGTCAGTTACTCTAATTGTTAACGAAATAGGAGGTCAACTTACTAATTTGGTTTACAGAAACAAATAGCCTATGAACTATTGTCTAAAATTTGCATTATTTATTACATATATGCAATTTTTTAAAACTGGTGGTTTTAACACCTATAAAACAACTATCAAAGATAACAGAGGAATATACAAGAAAAAATTTACTATTTATTGGTGATGTCTCATCAAGTAACTCTGGCTGTCCTGCAACTCTGTAGACCAGGCTGGCCTCAAACTCAGGAGATCTGCCAACCTCTGCCTCCTAGGTGCTGTGATTATAGGCAAGAGCTACCATATCCAAATAACATATACACACTTGTAATTTCTACCATTTAATAACACTGAGAAGGGGACAGATATAGACATATATATAGTATAAAAATCATTCATCATGCCAAATGATGTGACTTTGAAACTACTTTTAAATGATGCTAAACCTCTTTAATATAGTAAAATTTTCAAAATAGAAACTTAATTAGGCTCTAACACATTACATGTATTTTTATTTGTAGAGAAAAAGATACTGGGTGTGGTGGCTCAGACCTTTAATCCCAGTATTCTGGAGACAGATGCAGGTGAGTTCAAAGCCAGTCATGTCTACACAGTTGTGTTCTAGAACAGAGCTACATAGTGAGACTCAAACTCAGATTAGACAGATTAGATAGATAAATAAGTTTATGTTTAAGCGTGTGGTTTTGTGTGTCAACTTGACACAGGCTGGAGTTATCACAGAGAAGGGAGCTTCAGTTGGGGAAATGCCTCCATGAGATCCAGCTGTGGGGCATTTTCTCAATTAGTGATCAAGGGGGTAGGGCCCCTTGTGGGTGGTGCCATCCCTGGGCTGGAAGTCTTGGGTTCTATAAGAGAGCAGGCTGAGCAAGCC
>JADRCC010203447.1:0-12039 GCA_019843855.1 Hylomyscus alleni
GCCTGGCTTCCCAGGGAGCCTGCTGTCCCAGGCTGCAGCTCTGGGGTCACAGGTTCACGCCTGGCTTCCCAGGGAGCCTGCTGTCCCAGGCTGCAGCTCTGGGGTCACAGGTTCACGCCTGGCTTCCCAGGGAGCCTGCTGTCCCGCGCTGCAGCTCTGGGGTCACAGGTTCACGCCTCTCAGCAATGCCGAGAATTTGAACCCGGGTCCTCATGCTTGTACAATAAGCACCTTGCCCTCTGACCTTCTCCCTCCTCTCCTTTTTTTCCGAGCCTCTCTCCTACTCCTGCCCTGAAAGGATGGAGGAGTGACTCAAGCTAGGATTTCAGAGCAACTTCGTGCCCACAGTTCTCTCAGAGCATCCTTGTCTTCTTAATCTAGCTTTTGAGACTTTTACAGGAGCATGGCATTTACATTTGCACTGCTTTTCTTTCGTCCTTCCACCTCCTCCCGTGTCCCTCCCCATTCCTGGTCTCTGTTTCTTTTATTATAAATGATATATGTATACATATGTACATGTGTATATATGATATATGTACATATGTATATGTACATATGTGCATATAGCTGTACATACCTAAATTTATAAACACAGCCTGCTGAATTCATCAGTGTTCATATGAGTTTCAAGTTGAGCTCCTGGGCTTAGCTAACCTCTCTGGGGTGGTGGGAAGGTCTCATCCCTGGATAAAGATTGATTATCCCTCTCTTGGCAACCATCAGTTGCCTATAGCTCTTCTTCTCTGTGTGTAACCTTGTGAGAACCTCCATCCACGCTGGCATGGCAGTTGTGTTGTCACTGTTAAGGTCTTCCTTAGGCAACCATTTTGCTGAGATTTCCTGGGTGTAGTTTCCCTGTCCCACGTAGAAAACTTTATTCACAGCGGACATCCTATCCTGGCTCTTAGAGTCTTTCTGCCCTCTCTTTTGAGATGATCCCTTGAGTCTTAAGTGAAGGGGTTGTGTTGTGTATATATCAGTTTGGGCCAGGAATCCCATGGTTGGTTGTTCTTTGCGTTTTGACCAGTTGTGCAAAGAGAAGCATCTTTATATGGGTGAGAGCAACACTTGCATGTGTTATGAGTTAGAATGCAGCTAGATATTATTATACTGGTTTAGGGAAGTGTCAGTAGTAGGTTCTTTTCTAGGCCCCGTGGCCTCACCACTTACAAGTAGCAGGCCACGTTTACAGTACGGGGCATGGATTCCTTCCTTCCGACCAGGTCTTAAGTCTACTTAGGTGGTTGTTGGTTACAACCAGGACCAACATGGCACTATTGCACCTCTAGGGACAGCTTGCCGTTCCAGCCTTTGTTATTGTCCATAAGGCGGAGTTATAGGTGGGTAGGACTATCGGTCGGTTTTCCGCCTTGGAAGCTTGCCTAGCTCCTCTGGTACCACGAGAGCTAGTCCTCAGGAAGGAAGTGTCTTGGTCTGTTCCACCTTTGTTCCACTTTTATTCTTCAATGTCATCTGTCCCGTCTTAAAAATATATATGTATTTTATTTAGAGTATAGGTGTGTGCCTGCGTGTCTGCGTGTATACCACAGGCATTCAGTGACCAGGAAAGCCAGGAGAGCATGTTGGATTTCCTGGAACTGGAGTTGCGGGCAGATAAAGGAGGCACAGTGTGGGTGCTGGCAATCAAACCCAGGTTCTAGGCTGGAGCAGCAAGAGCTCTTAACTGATGAGTCTTTTTTTTTTTTTTTTTTTAATTTTAGTTCTGGAACATCTTATTGGAAAATTTAAAGTGTCCATCCATTACGTGCCTCCTCGGTGCTGTAGGCAGTGTGTCAGCTTCATGAAAATACCTGCCCTTCAGCAGAGGGAGGGGGAAGGAAAGGGTGTCATGGGCTGGTCCTCTCTGTCCCATCATCACGATCACAGGTTCCCTAGGGAAGTTACTGTAGTCTCAGGCCTGGGCTTTCTTCACTTAGTCCTTTCCCTAAGGACATATCTTTTATTATTCTTACCTTAGAGAACCCTTAATTCTCGAAACTTTCCCATTCCGAACTGAGCTTAGTGATGGCCACGGTCAGCCCTAACTTCTGTTCTCATACCTAATAATGACACTGGTAGTAAGAGATAGAAGCAGCCTTAGTCTTCAGACTAGGGTGACGGTTGTGTGGGGTGCACAAATATTCTCTTTTTCCTTTTCATGTATATGTGTGGCTAGAGTGTGTGTGTATGTGTGCATGCACATATGGAAGGCTAAAGTTGAGCTTGGGAATATTCCTTGATCCCTCTCCCATCTTATTCTTTGAGGCAGGGTCTCTCAGTCAAACCTGGAGCTCACTAAAACAACTACCCATCTAGAGCACGGGTACTTTAGAGATGGGTCTCTCTTTCTTTTCCTTCTCCCATGTCCACATTGGTCCACCTCTTGGCACTATTGCACCTCATATTTTTGTTGCTCCCTTGACTCTGTGCATTGATTGGGTAAGGTAGAGACATGCGTGTTCCCTAGGCTTCTGGACGATAGCTTTCTTTCAGCTACCTCAGTGGCTCTTCAACTGTTGAGATGTGACTCTAGGCAAGACCTCGAGATGCTGGAGATATTGCAATGAGCAATAGTTCTATCTACCCAGGCAATGTCAAAACATGGAGGAGAAAATTTAACACGTGGTTCTCCCCCACCCCATGCCCTTGTCCATAATGATGAAGGCTGAATCCTGCCAAAAAGGCCTGTGGCTAAATCAAATGCTGGCTGGGTCTGAGCTAAACATATACAAAGCTTGAAACTAGGCTTGCTCCCCCATCTCTGGGTGACAGCCCTGTTTCCCTAGGAAGCCTCTCCCGTTCACCTCACAGCATGTATCTACCTCTGAGGCTTTCTTGTCCATTCTGCACACTTAGTGTCTTGCTGCCTCCCCCTCCCGGAAAGGGCTCTCGGGATTGCCAACTCCCGGGATAGGAAGTGAGTTTTCCTCTTTTTCCATCAGCTCCGCATACTGTAAGGCTCAGAAGGCAGGCTCAGTAGGATTGACTTAAAAAGAGCAACTAGATGCTACTGTGAACCATCCATGAACTGCGAGACAGTATAGGCTCGGCAAGGAGAGTCCTGGACCACTATCAGGCTTAGCATCCTCTTCACACTAGAGGATAGGGGAGAAAATGGGCTCATCAGAGAACGCCAGAGAGTGCCCCCACATCCTCAGGGCTACTGGGTCCCAGACAAGAAGGTTGTTAGAGGCTTTCCTCAGAGTCACAGCTTTGTGTACATCTTGTGAGGTGTAAGCCTGGCCTTCTTGCTTGCTTGCTATTCTCCCTAGAGTTCCACGTTCAGCCCAATCACTAACCTTCTCTTTGGGGGTGTGAACATCCTCATGAGAGTCACTTCATGTGTCTGTCTTGGGGATCCCTGGGACTCATCGGCCTCCTTACTTCAACGTCTGCAGGACAGGGTGGCCTTGAGAGTGAGGATGGAGATTGTCCCTCCTTCATGGGCAAATGAGTGTCTAGGACACATTGGACTGGTCAGCCCAGAACAAATAATTCATCTGCTAAGATCACACCAGGTGGATCAAGCTCCTTTAGAACCTGGATCTAGCAAGCCCCGTCCATGCCTCCAGTTAAGAAAACACCGCTGAACTGCAAACAGAAGCTGCTAAGGCATACTGACAATAACTCCAGAGTATCCTGCCAGCGGGATGTGTCTCTTCCTGAGTCCACAGAGACTCAGGTAAGTCTCCACTTCCCGTTTTAGGGATGAAGAAGACACTTGGTGGTCAAGGACCTTGGTCCAGACCTCCCCATATGATGCCCAGCCTGTAGACCCCAGAGTCCATCCTCTCAGACAGGGGTGGACAATGGCCATTTTGGTTGCTCTTCATTTCTGAATAACCATGAGAGATATGTATTTGCTATGAAATGGTGTCCTTAAATAAACCACCCACGTATGGAGGTCCGAGGACAGCTTACCATTCTCTCCTTCCACATGTGGGTGCTAGGAATTGAACTCAGTCATGAGACTTTGGCGGCAAGCACCTTTCTTTATCCATGGGACCACCCCTTGACTCACGCCACCTATGTGGGTCTGCACACCTGTACGTGTTTGGAGGACACTTCACCACATTAAGTAGCTGTGTTTTAAAAATCTCAGTCACCCTCTCACATACAGCCTTAGCGGCTGCCCAGCAATCCCCGTCTCCGCACGTGCTCGCGCTCTCTCAGCTAGTGTCTTCCCACCTCCAGCTCCTCCCTCCTGCCAGGCACCTGCTTCTCATGCACGCCCTCCCCCTCCTATTCTGTCACGGCCTCATGGATTGCATTTTCCACATGTGCACGAAGCCCCCCCCATCCCCCTCCCCGTGAAGAAGCAGATCAGGTGATTCAGCCTGTCCTCTCCTCCACCAGCCATTTCCTCCTCTCCATTGGGTCTTATAGGGCTCTACAGACACACGGCCATGTCTTCCATGTGACTCCACCTCCCCCTCGCCCCACGTGCCCTTTCTTCTCTCTTGCCTTTGCACAAAGCTCTGTGCTGCCATTCTTAGTCTGGCCCGCTCACCCTTCTCCCAGCCACACTCACTGTTGGACTGGTTTTCAGCTTTTAGGATCCTAAGCACACTTTGCATCCTCCTCCCAGACACTTCTCTGGGGATCTGTAATAGTTATCTTTCCTTATCTTCGGCTTGAGCCCAACAGTCTGTCTCCTACTCATACCCTCCTCTCCCACCCACTGCGTACAATCCCAGCCACGCCCTCTTTCTCAGCACACATTCTCCCACATAGTCCTGCATCCCACGCACCTGCATCCTCCCCAACATTCTTTATCTCCCCGAGTGGCTCAGCTGCCATCTTTGGCTTTCTCTTTCTTTAACATCCCATATCTAACTAATCATCAAATTTTGGTGATGTTTCTTTTCCAAATTTATCAGGAACCTGCCTACATCTTGTCACATCCCAACAGCCTCCCAGTCTTCTAACCCTGACCATCTCCCCTAATGGTGTCTTGGCACAGTACCTGAAGTAAGTCTGTGGAAACAGGGGCCTAGAGATGTCACTGCACCCAGAACCTTCTCAGTTCTATTTATTCCCAAGGACAAGCCAACAAACAAATAAACAAACAAACAAACACACACCCACAAAGCTTTACATAGTACCAAGTACCCCAGATCAAAGTCCTCATCAGCTCTACATGCATCTCCCATCTCCCTGGCTCATAGGACTCTGGCCGCAGACAACCTCACTGCTTTTAAACACATCTGGCAACCTTTTCTCTCAAGGCACATCTGTTTCTTCTCCCTGAAATACCTGCTCCCAAGTTCTATAGAGATTACAAGACTCCCCCCCTCCGCACCTCTCAGGTCTCTTGTGATTTTTTTTTCTCTTCCAGTGGAGCCTTCTGTGACTACCATATTTAGGACAATAATTCTTTCACACTCTAGCCTTTGACCTTACTATGTTGCCACCCAGCAACTTACACGTTGTTTTTATCTGTGTGCTTGTCTCTTGTCCCCTTCACTAGAATGTCGGCTCTGTGTGGGAATGGGACCTGCCTGTGTTGCTCATCACTGCAATCCTGGCACCCAGTGTTGTGCCCATTGCTGTTTGTTGACTGGATAAATGATAAATAATACTATAGAGCCATCCTAGCTACTCTGCCGCTGAGCTTGGTTCTTTTCAGGGTACTTTACGAAAGTGTCCTCTTTGCAGGGGAGTGAGTTTCTCATCATTTAAAGTTCCAGGCCAGGTTCCGCTGAAGCAGACTTTGATCTGCACCATTCTCTTTCCTTATCTCTTAGGAGTCCTCGATCCGGCTAAGAAGGAGCTGCTTGTCATTTATCTTAGTCAAGGCAGTTGCTGTCTCCCCATACTTTATCCCATGCAGACTTTGTGACCTGAAGTGCAGCCAGAAGGCTCCGAGGAGGAAGCAGGAGTCACGATGGAGTCTGACCTTTGACTTTTCACGATCCCGGCTCAAAACTGCCCTTTGTCTTCCTGCTCCCATTCCTGTGTGTGGAGCCCTCCAGTGGAGTCCACTCAGCCAGGTATAGCACTTGCCTCAGAGAACTTGCTGGAAAGAATCCTGGGTGCAGACAGACCACATCGAGCCAAAGTACAGCGCCACGGTGAATGAATCCTTGAAGCAACTCTGGGTGTGGAAGGGAAATGTTCTTGTTTATGAAAGATCTTCTGCCAGATTCTGACATCGGTCATTCTTTGGCTCCTGGGCCAGCCTTTTGGAAAATTGGTGCTGTTTGGAGAAAACCACAGTACCAGCCTTCTCCATGCCCAGTTCCAGTGAGACAGTGTGGTATAGGAGCGATCTTGACTAGAAAGCTCCACAACAGGGTGGGTAGAGCCATGGCAAGGAAGTGAACGGGGTAGTGGGGCTGATCTCAGATGGACACGGGGTCAGATCTACTGAGCCTTCTACCAGGGTGGTTCAGGTTTCTCCCTTCTTCCCCCACCCTCTACTCCCCTCACCCTCGACTAGTTTATCTGCATGGCGTGCTAGGCAATGCTGCAGAGACCAGCACCAATTCTTGTCCTTACTTGGCAGAGCATCCAAGAGCAAGGACAAACACAGCTCTAAGACACACACTCACCCTTTGGCTGTCTTATTTATTAAACTGCTTGAATGAATAAATACTTTAGTGGGGGTGGGATGATGGCTGAGCAGGGAAGGTGCCTGCCACCCAGCCTGTCTACAAGCTGTCCTCTGATCTCCACAAGGGCTCAGTGGTACACGTGTGTCCATACACATGCACATGGTCATACGTACAAATAACCAAATGTAAGAAAATAAGAGATACTTTATATGTACTTAACAACAATATAGTTATGGTTATTGGCTATTTTATATGTATTTTTATTTTTTACCTTTTTTAAGTCAGGCAAGCCCTCTCCCCTCAGGTGTTACCCTGACAAGCTGAGGGGCATGCCAGGACATGGGACGTGTGTGTAGGTCAATGTCCTCAGATTGGCCCTCTTAGCCACACAAACCACAGGTGAGTCACTGAGACTTCGTCACGCTGGCGGGGCTGGACTGGGCAGTCCTGGATCTGGCTGTGGCGTCTCCACCCCGGGAGGCGGGGAAGAGGGGGAATCCTAGAGAGCACCTCCTGGGGGGAGGCTGGGAGAAGGGGCAGAAGAAGGCTGCCTGGCAGTGGGCAGACTCCTTTTGGGTTTCTTTCTATATAGAACAGTGTGTGTGTGTAGAGGGGGTGGGGAAGGTTGTGGTAGGGGGTAAGAATGGAAGAATACAGTCTCCTAAGGAGAGTGTCCCTTGAACTCCTTTTAGGGAATTCAATGAAAGCAGGGTGGCAGTTCAGAGTTGGAGTAAGGATAAGGTGATAGGGACCACACCTGTGGGAAAGTTATTTATTTGTGTGTGTGTGCGCGCGCGAGGGCACACGTGTGTGCCCACACACACATCTGGATGTACCATGAGACAACCTCGAGAACATTCCCGTCAGGAACACGGCCCAGTTTCTTCGGACAGCATGCCTCATTGGCTTGGAGCTCAGCGGTTGGCTTAGCTGGTGGGCAGTGAGCCATGAGATCCTATGCTCAGCCTCCCTAGTGATAGGTTTTCAGGCACAGACTGCCATACCCAGCTTTTTAACACGGAATCTGGGGGAACTCAGGCCCTCACGCTTGCATAGGGAGCGCTGAGCTCTTGTCTAAAGGTGACAAGAATTGCCCTTTTTTTAACAAGAAAAAAAAATTGTTTAAGACAAAGGAAAAATCAAAGCCAACTATGTGGAAGAGTTTTGAAGAAACTTGGATGGGCTCCGTATCATGCGTTGCTTCTGGGCAGTCTCAGACAATACCTCTAGCCCTTTGTACTTTGTCCCATAATGGCCTTTGGGTCATTTGTGTTGATTCTTTATAGCCCGTGTCCCTGCTGGGAAAACCTTCCCCAAAGAGCCTCAGATGCTGCACTCAAGCATGTTGAGAGATTCAGCTTTTCATTAAGGAATAGTGCTTACATCTTTTTTTTTTTTTTTTTAAGTGTGGTAAGTAGCCACTTACACTTATGTACATCATTTTCATAGCATATTTTTGAGTACCAGCCCTTCGAGGGCATGTTTTGTGATTGCTAGGATGCTACTTGCTAACAACATCCGGAGAAATTAGGAACCTGCCAGAGATCGTGCAGGTAGGTGGCTTGTTAGAGAGAGCACTGAAACCTCCGATTCCTTGCCGGAGTGTTTATGAGCCTTCTCACATGCCCAGTCCTCTTTTGGCTTCCTGACAGCCAGAGCCTCAAGAAAAGAAGATGCTGTTGTCTCCATTGGCAAATTAAGTTGTGCTCCCGGTGTGACAAGCCTAAGTGACAGGATCCAATTCTAAGACCTGTCTGCTTTCCACCCCACAGCGCTGCCCTTAAAGACTACGCACAATCGCAGGTAGGCATGTGTGTATGTGTGTGTGTGTCAAAAGTCTGTGTTGTTTGCATCTCAGCAACACTTACGTCCTGGCCAGTCCCTAACATCAGGCTTAAGCACAAAGAGGATAAAATAAATAAATAAGAGCTCTTCTCTTCCATTGCAAATACGTCTCCTCTGCCTCTCAGGCCTCTCTTTCCCTCCCTTGACATCCTCTCTGAGAAGGACAGCCACATCCGTGTCCCCATGCCAATCCTCATCCCCTTAGGGAGGGGTCTCTATAAAGAGCGTCCGGATTGACTTGAGGGAACACTGGATTTCTAGGTCTTTCTGGGAACGTGAATTCACCCGAATGTAGGCAGTGGGGAGATTTCTCCTCAGACTGGCTTAGGGTGGGTGGCACTCCCAGCTCTTCATTTCCTGATAGTAATAAGCTAGCTGGCTTGATATGTCCCTGGTGTCTGCCAAGGGCAACCAGGCCAGAGTAAAAATGCCACCCTTGTTCTCAGAAGTGGCATCCGAGGGAGAAGCCGTCAGCATGAGAGAAAAGCTTTTGTACATACCGGCTTCTTTCCATGGAGGCTTGATGGGAATGGCAGGGGCCAAGCACACTGGATGGATGCCCCAAACATTCTTTTTTTTTTTTTTTTCCTTACCCACCACCACACAGCTCTGCCTGGCTGCCAAATGCACATCCATAGCGTGCTGGAGACCTCGTTCTTAGCCAGCGTGGCCAAGAGCTCTCTGCGTTAGTCTCCCAGGTAGCAAGCAGCCCCCCTGCGACCCAGTGGCCACACCATTCCATCACACAGGCAGCAGAGCTTGACACCTTCTCTCAGGGGGTCTGTCCCAACAGTAGCAGGCAGGGATCTGAAGAGAACCCATACCCAGTGTACTGGCTGGTTCTGTGTGTCAACTTGACACAGGCTGGATTTATCACAGAGAAGGGAGCTTCAGTTGGGGAAGTGCCTCCATGAGATCCAGCTATGGGGCATTTTCTCAATTAGTGATCAAGGGGGTAGGGCCCCAGGTGCCATCCCTGGGCTGGAAGTCTTGGGTTCTATAAGAGAGCAGGCTGAGCAAGCCAGGGGAAGCAAGCCAGTAAAGGAACATCCCTCCATGGCCTCTGCATCAGCTCCTGCTTCCTGACCTGCTTGGGTTCCAGTCCTGACTTCCTCTGGTGATCAACAGCCATGTGGAAAGTGTAAGCTGAATAAACCCTTTCCTCCCCAACTTGCTTCATGGTCATGATGTTTGTGCAGGAATAGAAACCCTGACTGAGACACCCATCCTCTGAAATAGTCAAGAGTTCTCTCTGGCTCACCAGCAGGAGCAATCCGATGGCTTCCCAATCTCCATTGGGCTCCCAAATCAGCTGCTTTGACACTCTTCCACCAGCATTTCCTGTCACCTTTTACCAAGAGGGACCACACCAGGAAGCATAGAGCACCGGCAAAGTTGGTGAATGAAGCAGGCACGGGGCTTTTTAATTCCTTCCTCCCTCTAGCTCCATTCCACAGTCACAACTCTATTCAAGAAAGATGAATGAGCACCAGAGAAATACAAGAATAAAAACAACTCACCCCTGCTCCACCTGCAGGACACAGTGGCCTGGGTGCTGGAGAACACCAGCAGAATCGTCAGCACCTTCCAAGGCATCTTCCAGGAGGGAGACAAACCGACCTTCTATTCCTGCGGGACCCCAGGAGCTGCAGGTGGGCCCCTGCTCTTCTCTGTGAGAGGACAGAGTTCTTACTGCCCTTTCCTGTCTATAAGGAAAGCAAGGGCCTCTCCCTGGCTCCACAGGGTGGAGGCAAATTTAGCCTCTTGGGTGGGACAGAAGTTGGTACCTCTCTTAACCTAACTCTCTCTGGGATTAGGGGACCGGGCTTCCACACAGAGGCTCTGTTTTTGAGCACATCTGGAGTGACTCACAGGGCATGTGATCTCTTTGGCAGTTGGCTGGATAAATATAATTTCTGTACTTGAGTTCCATGTGTTGGATGCGCCCACTGGAATTTTTCTTTAACAAACAGACCCGCGGAACTTGTTAGTGAGCCCAGTGAGAAGTTGGCCGTTTTCCCCGTCCACACGTACTACTTCAGAGCCAGACTGAGGGCCGGAGGAAGAGCCTGGGAGGGCTGGCGGGGCTGGTGGAGCTCAGAGTCGCCTGTAAGACAGTGCAGGAATTGTAGTACTGGGGTGGGGTGTCCCTGCTACCTTCCCTGGGGCTAGACTTGTGGGTCTTGGGGTCTGGCGCCTTTCCTAGCTTCTGAGTAGATGGGACGTTGGTAGGTCACGAGGAGCAGGATGGACAGGTGGCATGGAGAATAGGCATTGCCTTGGGAACCTTGTGGGTCTCTGCAGGAGGCTGGGGATGAGCTCCCATTCACACCCACGGTCTCTTGGGTGCCCTCCACCCAGGTTGTAAAGAGAAGAGGTCTCATTAGCTCATTCTTCCGGAGGGTCAAGAGCATGGCACTGGCTTCTGCACAGTTCTGGCAAGGATCTGATGGCAGAAGACACCTCCATGGGAATGTTTGTGTGGAAATGATTTCATGGTGATCTAGGAAGCCTTTGGGGGGGTCAGACTTTCTCTGTTTGCAAAAACCTCTCATGGTAACTAACCAGGGTCCCCAAAGAGCTACATTAATCCCTTCCAAGGAAATGCCCCAGTGAGCTAGTTACTTTGTACCAAGCTCTCCACTCCCCATCTAGAAGGTTCTATACATTTTTAAACCCTACTCTACTGGGGACCAAGCTTACAACATGGCCCTTGGGGCCACTGAACCTCTCTGTACTGTGCCCAGATCATCAACCAAATCATTTTATGTCTCACAGAATGGAAGTGTTTTCCCATCGTCATTTAAAAAGTACTGGGAGATGGCTCAGTTGCTGAAGTGCTTGCTGTGTAAGCATGAGGACCTGGGTTTGATTCCCCAGCACCCAGGAAATAAACAGCACAGCAGCACCTGTCTGTCATCTCAGTGCTGGGGAGGCAGAGGCAGGAGAATCTCCGGGGCTTACCGACCAGATGCTCTACAAGAATTGGCAAGCTCCGTGTTTGCAAGGTGGAGAGGGATGAAGGAAGACACCGGACATCGATCTCACATGCATGCACATGTGATGCTCATGTGTGTGCCCAAACATATACAGGCACACACACACACACATGAAAGCACTGTTGTAACCATGCTAATTATGCCTTTAAGTATGTGCACCCCTTCACCTTCCCTGACCTCCAGAGGAGAATGTGAAAGCTTGAAGAACTTCGAAGAATCTCTTACTGTTATGGCTATCCGGCCTGTGGAGACAGTAGCCGGGATAAGTGGACTACCAGAGTGGACACCACGCCATCCTCTTTACTTCCACTGGAGCTCCCTACCAATCAGTGGAAGCCATTGACGTCACTAATATGGACAATGGCCCTGGTGTTTAGCATGTTTCAGGGTAGGTGCCGGACTCATCCCCTGCATTATCCGGTCAATGCTTACAATGATATGGTCGGCACGGAACATTGCTCCCTGCAGACACATGGGTCACACATGTCAGTACACATCCTAGCAGCCCCTAAGGTCAAAGAAACAGGCGTGGTTAAATCTAGTTATACTTTCTTCATTTCCCATATCCAAAGTATCATTTCTACAAGGCATACAGCATTAACAAGGCACCACACACACACACACACACACACACACAC
>JADRCC010203480.1:0-11840 GCA_019843855.1 Hylomyscus alleni
TCTGGCAGCATGTGTATAGTAGAGGATTGCAAAGTCGGTCATCAATGGGAGGAGAGGCCCTTGACCCTGTGAAGGTTCTGTGCCCCAGTATAGGGGAATGACAAGGCTGATAAGTAGGAGAGGGTGGGTGGCAGGCATGGGGACGGGGGAGGCAACAGGGGTTTGTCCTTGTTGTTTTTGTTTGTTCATTAAAAAGAAAAAATGAAAAAAAAGAATTAATGATCTAAAGTCACTGTTACTGTTGTGGAAAATTTTGGATCCCATGAGCAGAAGAAACATGAGAAAGGGGAATGGCATATTAACTTTGTCATTAAACACTGTGAATGGATGCCTCTGTTAATACTTGAATAGTAATAATTGAGGCAGTTGCCCATTTCTAGAATGTGGCATCTTGAACTTGGCACCAGGATGTTTCCATGGTAAAAAGGTGTCTTGCCCAAGCAAGGTATGGTCTCATCATGGTGTCCCTGTTCTCATAAAATTGGTAGAGTTCATAGTGGGTAATATTGACAATGTATCAATAAAGTCTGTGGCTGATTCTTAAATGGATAATATCAAGAAAACTATCTGAATTTTTAAATTCATTTTTCTAATCTGTCAAATATGGGTACACACACACACACACACACACACACACACACACACACACACACCACATACACTATTCTCAGTCCTGGGCTGTACATTATAATTATCTGAATAATTTTTAAAAGACCAAATTTTGTCAAAAACTAATCCAATTGGCACAGTGTTTCATAGTCATTGATTTTTTCCCCTTCGGGTTCTCCAATGTATAAAGTTCATGATCACCAGGTTCACTGGAGAACTAAATGAATTTAAAACATTTATAAAGCAGCTGGTACATAATAAATTCACAGGAAGTGTAAGCTATCATTAATAATCTTATCATGCTACTAAGCTTATTCATTGGTTACCTTTTCTAGTTTCCATTCTGGTAACTGCTTCACAACCTGTCTTTGTGACAAGCCTACGCATATATCTCCAGTCCCAGAGACCTAGCCAGCTGTCAAAGTCATGTGGACCTATGATGGCTTTGAATCACATCCTCTGCTCATCTAGCATAGCCTCTGTCATGAGCCCCTGTCACTGGGATGACACGTATTCTACAATGTTTATTTGAAGCTACTCAGGACAATTTTGAGAGTGATTGAGAATAAGGCTTCTTGTCCTGTTTGTCTTCCAAAGCTGAGATGCAGTGGGTGGCCATGGCAATCACACAGTGCTTCTCTTCCCCTCCCTTTTTTATGTGGGGACATCAGGTTACAGGAGAACAAGCTGTTCTTCTGTCTTAGCAATGGGTGGGGGGAAGGAGGAGAGGCCAGCTGTATGCATATGAGTAGCATATGAGCTGCATATGAACCTCAGAGTTAGTTTGTTATTATGGAAGTTGTTGGGATGGATAGATAGATAGATAGATAGATAGATAGATAGATAGATAGTATTTAATATATAATTAGCAGACACTGAAGCTAGTTATAAATCTACAGAAGACTATTTGTTCATGATCAGCGTAAAAGAAATAGCAATAGTAATTGAATGCATTAAAGTGCTTATATGTGGATGAGCTTACTTAATCTCCAGAGTAACTTTTTGTGACAAAGTCTATTTTTATCCTCTTCATTTGTCACACAAGGAAACTGAGAAGCCCATCAAAGTGAAATGAGCTGTCTCAAGGTAGCAGATGGTGAAAACTAAGGAATCTGGCTCATGGGACCTGTGATTTTTAACCAGTATCTACAGATTTAGCCAAAGACATACATGAAACTTGAGAAATCATCCAGTCCAATATGTATGTTATATCAAGGAGAGAAACTGAGTTCCAACTAGGGGAAAAGAGCATTTTCCTGAACCATGGTCATCTTTGACAAAACTTATCCAATGTATTTATTGAATATTTACTAATGTGAGGTCTTGTGGTTTGTGTAAAGGCTACTCATTGGTTTATAATAACAATGTTAAAAATCAGTCTTGCTTTCATGAGGCCTGTATTGTAGAGGGGGATAGAGTCTATTCAAAATTAATGAAATAAGTAAAGTATATGCAAAGGTGATAGTACAAAAAGAACAATAAAAATATGAAGAGATGAATAGAGTTTAGGTAGCTCCAATTTCAATTGAGTAGTAAGGAAAAATCTCACTGACTTCTCTGGTGTTTGTTTTGTTATGTTTACTGGGATGTACAGATTCAAGCTCCTTGAGAATAGCAGCTAATCCTAGTCATGCCTTTAACAATTACATTTCCAGGAAGATATGCTGATTCAGAGTTTCTTTAGCAGATCCAAAGAAGATGAGTGTATATGTCAATTGGGCACATAGGGTAGATTGTTTCCAGGTAGAAATAAAAGATAACCTAAAGGTTCTGGGGGCAGAGGCATGCCCAGCATGTCCAGGGACCAGCTTAGGTGCCAGGATAGTTGAAAGAAAGCACACATTGAATAAAATAGTAAGACGTGGCACTATAAGATTTAAGAAGGGAACAGACCGTACAGTGGTTGTGAACAATTGAAAGGTTCTGACTTTGAATACGAATGAGATGTTTGATGGTTGAAACAGAAAGATGCTCTGACTTGAGAATCAGAAGTAACTCTTCTCTGGCTGCTTTGAAAAAAATTAATTGTTGAAGGGATTAATAAAAAGGCTACAGCAGTGAATGGTATCTCGGTACAATGTGCGAGCAGTAAAAGGAATGAAAGGTGGCCAAATACTGAATATATTTTCAAAACAGATTCTTTCTTGAGGAAAGAATAGTCATGCAGTATGAATGAATGGGAAGAACCAAGAATGTCTGCTCCAGGCTCTGCTATTCTACTACTTGTTGGGCCTGAGAATTCATTTGGCCCAAGCAACTTCTGTTTTTATTCTCTTGCCTGTCCTTATTTCACTCTAAATCTGAGGACATACAGCAGAATGGTGATGTGCTCTAAGGAGACTGTTGCTTTCTAAGCCATTGTGGGAGAGCTAAAGGGCAGTCACTGAGCCACTGCTGTGAATGTGAGGCAGCTTGGCGTAGTGTGCCCTTTCCCATTCAGATTAGCTGCTCCAAGACCACAACAAGAAAGGCTGCATGAATCCATTTGTCATGGATGTATCACACAATCAATGGGAGCCTGAATGGAAAATAGTGTGACCCCTGGCCCCCTCTTCTTTTATAGCCTGCAAATATAACCTCGGGTGGGTGTCCATTTCTGCCCATTTCAGGTTGCTTTTAAACACTGCCACCTCTCCAAAGGCTGACATTTGGGAGAAGGAGAAAACCGTTTGGTTTTCCGTTGTAGGTGACAGCTGTACATGTATTAAGACATTTATAGATATGTGAGAAGTCAAGAGGCTTGCTCCTCCCTTGTCTCTGGTGTTTGTTTTGTCCTGTTTACTGGGATGTACAGTTTCAAGATTCTTGAGAATAGCAGCTAATCCTAGCCATGCTTTTAACAATTACATTTCCAGGAACATATGCCAATACAGAGTTTCTTTAGCACATCTACAAATTAAATTGGGTGGGGTATGATATTTTATCCAAGTGGGGGAAAAGGCATACTAAGAAACAGGGAAAAGACCAAAGAACCTGCAGGGTGTCTGTACCACGTACCCTGGGTACTCACTGCAATGTGCCCTGAAATAAACTGGACAACAGGAAAATAAATGACCAAGTGTTGAGGACATTTCCATATCTCACCACATGGCTGACAGTAAGAAGAGGTGTTGAGATACAACCTCTGTCCTTTTTAGCTGTATTCACTCTAATAGTAGCACCCAATAAGATTCTCTACCCATTTACCACTGGTCAACATGTAGCTGGGGCAGCTTTTCTAACTCATGCTAATTTTGCTGGTAATTGTCAACGGAAAGGGCACCAACAACCCAAAGTCAGCGAGATCAGCTATACACTATCAGGACAGAAACTCAACATGTAAACATACCTACCAAGAGATTCAACTTAGATGGGACTTGGAGAAGTCATTGTCTAGGAACACCAAAACACTACTTGGGGGGGGGGGGGCTGTACTGGCAATTCCATAAGTCATAAAGTAATAGTAGATATAGTATATACATTTATGGTGACCTACTCTATAAAACTGTACTTTGAAATTGATTCAATCACTGCAATTATACAAAATTACAACTGATATACTCAGCTGAAAGATAAGGAAAGGAAAGCAAAGCCACTGCTGACTATGCCTTGTGTTCCAAAACTGATTAGTGGCTTCAGCATTGAATGCTGTGCCTGAAGTCCTTTTTCCATTAAAATCTCTACAATTTAGGTTCCTTGGAAGCTGACTCCCTCCTTACTTAGCAAACTTGCTGACTCCATGTCTCAACAGTGTCTACCCATGCTTCTCTCTTCACACTCCCACATGGAAACCCCCTGTATGCTTCCAGGATGTAGGTGAAGCACTAAGTCCGATTCCCTGGGTTGTCTGAGACTTCTACCTCTTACCTCTGATGCAGCCTGTGTAAAATGAGGTAATAGTATAATACTGCTCATCAGCCTCTTGCAGGCAGCTGTGCCACCAGAGTGGTTTAACAGAACTAACAGTTTATATATGCTTGGGAGGAAGGAGCCTAGTGAATTTGGTCATTTCAGAGACTTCCTGAAGCCATTGTTTACCCTCCCAAGTTGAAGAAGCTTCCCAGCAGGATGGAATGTTTCCCTTCCTTTTAGAACATCCTGTTGTTTCAACCCCTCTTTAACAACCTGTGTCTTAATGAACTTCCCTAAAATATGGAAGATTTTAATCTCAGAGGAAACTGTTATACATCCCTTCTCCAACTCCTCCCATGTCATTATCAGTCCCTCGAAAAATTCATGACCTCTTCTTTAATTATTGTTATTACACAGAGAGACAGACAGGCTGACAGACAGGCACATGTGTGCAAAGAGACAGAGACAGAAACTCCTACTGAGTCCATTTAGTGTTGCTTGCATGATATGTATTAAAGACTGACCATTAGAGATTGAGTAATCTATCAGTTGGTTCCTACAGAAAACTGAATAACCCCCTCTCACCTGCCATCTCTTGGCTGGAAATCTTCCTCTAGGGTGGGGCCTCGTAAATTTGTCCCCATTTGCACTGGCATGTCAACTCTTGTCATTATCTAGGCAAAAGGTTGCATGACTGAAGTTCCTCTGTCCTCTCTAGAAGACACCATCTCACAGCAGTCCTCTGGGTCTTAAGTTCCTTCCACCACCTTTAGTCACTGATTTTCTCTAAACTTTAGGTGTAGGGTTTGCTTTGTAGATGTATCACTTAGAAACCCCATAGTCTGATGGTCAGTTCTACATCTATCCTTCTAATTCCTGTGTCCAAAGTTTGTGGTACCTTCAGCAATAGAGTCTTACTTCCAAGTTCTGGGAGACAACCAAGGACCATATCAATATTCTCATTGTTTCAGAAATCTCTTGGGGTCCTATGAACAATAGCTTGAAGGAACATTTCCCATGCCTGGCACTGCTACTGAGGTTTTTGTTAGTTCACCCATGGCTCTTATAAGCATTATCAACCAAAATAGCAAAATTCCATTTAGATACACACACATACACACACACACACACACACACACACACACACACACTGTCTGTGTGTGTCTACATATGGTAAGAAAACATAAAATACTATGCTTCATTGTTGCTTTTCCTTAATCTTAATCATTCCTTCTCCTCATTCCCCTCTGCATTATCATCCTTCTCCATTCCATTCATTCCTATAAAAGAATGGAATGCTGATTCATTCTACAACATGGATGAATATTAAAATCATTATGCCTTGTGAAAGAAGTCAGTCACAGAAGATCACGTGTATTATGATCACCTACACAGAAGAGATGTAAAGACACACAAAATGATTGTACCCTAAAACTGTCTAATTCAGCTTCTGCCTACTTTCTCAGCTTCTGTCTATACAACTCATCCTACCAGTTTTTGGGACAGTCCTTTTCATGCATACTGATATCCACAGAAGTCCATGATTAAGAAGTGATCTCTCAAAATTATAATAAGATTCAACTGTCTGCTCTTAGAATAACATTTCCTTACTTTCCTTTCTTAATTTCAAGTGTCAACTCAGATGTCCAAATCTCCGACAACCACTCTTGTGAGGTCATGTAGAACTTATGTACAGTTCAGTAGAATACTTCTTACCAACTTCTTATCTATTAGACCATACTACAATCTAATGGTTTCATCCTGATAACACATGAAAACTGAGAAAAGAGGTTGTTACATTTGTTAATCTCTATCCTCACCCCTAAAGTAGTTCAAGTCTTCTAAGCAGTATTCAGTAAATATTTATGGATGGAATCAGTTCCTCCTCTAGGCCTAATGTTCCAGCTCGATATAAATGTAACAGATTTTTCTAGTTACTTTCACCCCTTCAAATTTCAGACATGCCATTTATTTTCTTTCTGTGAGCCCATAGGCATTCTCCAACCATTTTATTTACTTCCACCCTTGTGAAGAAAGCCTTTGCACACTGGACCCCCTGTAGACAGTCACTCATCATCCACTTCTTTCAGAATTTAGGAAAGCTATCTGAACTCTATGAAAACTCTTCTTTGAAGAGTAACTGCTACCATCTCAAGGCTCCTTTCTCAGAAGCTGTTCCCTTTTAGTCTTTCCTGTATGTAAAAGAGCACACTCCCTCCGTACACATAGATATAACTGTAAATTCACTCCTTTCTGGTCTTCTATAACACAATCATACCTATGTGCATTTTTATTCCCATTTTAAGGCTCAGGATACTATGGCTCTTTTACATAAAGCAATGTGTCCAAAATTAAACATACAAGAGGGAAATTAGAATTTCTGCTTATCTTCTTGTATCTTTTAAAGTGTTCATTTCTTCTTTTCATTACACATACTTCTGTATTTACACTATCACCAGTACTAGGTGGCAAACTTTTCCATGAAGAAGAATATGGAAACATTTTTCAAGAACATTTGGATGATTTGCTCTGTTAAACACAAATAGTCGATATTGAAGTGTTTGTTGAACGAGCAAGAAAGTATATGACGACAGGAAACACCATGAAGCAAAACACAGTGTACTTCTACAGCTAATTTTATTATTTCCCTTGCTGAGTAAATAGGAAGCCTCATCAGAGAAGCTCCAAATGAGCCAAGCACACATGCCCCTATACAGCACTTCTACAGTTTCTTGGACTTAACTCCATCATTGAACTATTTTTCTTACTTACTCTAGAAATATCCCTTGATATGTCTGCCTTTATAAACTCTGAGATCCCTGAAGGAAAGAACATCTGAATATCTGAATCATCACTCTCTCGTTCATTTCTAGGCCTTCAACACACTAGAAAGAAGATAATAAAGACTGACTGCTTGATGAATAATTTATACATGAAAAAATAGTAATTTCTGTAGTGAAGTTCAGGGGAGAGTAATAAGGGAAGACTAAACTCTTATAATCACCACATGAAATCTACTACCTAATCTTTGGTCCCATCTCCATAATGTCTGAAGTCCAACAACTTTTCACCTAGTTCTTCACTACTGTTTCCTTCTTGGACTTTATCAACATCAACATTTCTAGCTTGAATCCCTTCATACTTGACATTCAAACCTTGAAATGGCAGCTACCGAAGACCTGGTGGGAAAGGTAGTCTACTTTGCTATTTATTTATTAAAATCAATTGCCATCTGCTATGACTTGAAATTCCCCCTTCAACATTCATGTTTAAATCTAATTTCTACTGTAACAGTACTGAGAAGTGGGATATCTAGGTGATTATGTGATTAATGTTATTGTCATAGGAGTAGGTTAGTTATCACAAGGTTCCACTGTCATTTATTTTTACCCTGTTGTTTTGATAACAATCACTTTCTAGGATACCTGGTTTTATGTTTTTGAAAATTTCACTCATGTATTGAGTATATCTCAGTCAGAACTGCAGAAGAACAAGAGATCTTCATGCTCATCGATAGCACCAGAGAAGTTAGAGATGTTAAAACTCACATGCTTTTCTCGTCAACGGAATGGACTTACACCTGTTTTCCTCTGAGATGGCTGGGAGTGGATGCTGTTAATAACTTGGTGGTCTTTTGCTATCTGTAGAGCCAGACTTCTCCTAAATTCCCTAGCCTCTTCAGTCAACAGAGCCCATTCTTATGCTTATTCCAGACCCTTCCTCCCTAGACTTTTATCCTGAGCATTGTTTTTCAGTCATTAGAACCCATTCTTGTGGAAGAAGTCATAGGTGCTTTGCAAGAGATATGAACTTTGCAAGGAAGTTTTGATGTAGTTACGCCTTACATTTTATTGTGATAACTGCCGTAGGGAAACTTTTTACAAAGTTGCATTATGCTTAAATATATCGATCTGGTTCAGACTCTAGAAGTTTGAACCCACACTGTCTAAGTCATGTTGACCTGCATTTCCTTCTTACCTTGAGAGGATCGATCATTCTTCTGCTAGCTGTAGTGTTTGCAGGCCCCCCCCCACAATAACTTCCCTTCCAAATCCCCTTCTTCCAAATCCCTGAACTCCCAATGCAAAGCTATAAAATCGCAGTATCAGACTTTTGGCTTTGTTTTACTTTGGTATGATACCATCTATTCTGGGTATTTTTGCCACCATAATATAACTTACCAAGCTTTTTGTTGTTTTTTATTCAATTGGTTTTGAAATTGTATTGAGTTTAGACATCAAACTTGGAAGAATGGGTACTATAACATTTTGTTGTTGTCATTGACTGAGTATTTCTTTTCATGATTATGGAATAGTATCCTGTAAATTTATGTATTCTTTGATTTCTAGCATCTGAGTTTTATAATTTGTTTGGCTTTGTGATACTGGGGATTAAACATGGAGCGCTACACATTTGGGGCAAGTATTCTACCATAGAGTTAAATCCCCAGCTCAGAGTTTTATACTTTTCCTCGCTTAGGTACTAATTTTGTTGGCTTATGACCAAGTATTTAATATTATGGTGCTAATGTAAATGATATGGTTCTATTTCAATGTAAAATTTCAATGTTTAAATTATCTTATCTGTAAGATAGATTTAACATACTTAACCTACCAAAGAGCATAGTTTATATTCTCCTATTCCCCTCCCTGTTCCCTCCCCCCCCCAAGTATTGGTGGGGAACAGGATTGAAACAGTGAGGGCCAGCAGAAAGAATGGAAACAGGCAACCTTGGGAGGTAGGAAGTGGGGGACACTTTAGAATATACCAGAGACCTGGGAGATGAGAGACTCTCAGGACTCAAAGGGAGGGACCTTAGATTAAATGCCTTACAGTGGGGAGAGGGAACTTGTAGAGTCCACCTCCAGTAAAAAGACAGGGCATCAAGTGGAGGGATGGGGTTGACATCCCACAGTCAAAAACTCTAACCCAGAATTGTTCCTGTCTGAAACAACTGCAGGGTCAAAAATGGAGAAGAGCCTGAGGGAAAGGAAAGGAGGTCCAGTGACAGGCCCAAATTGGGATCTAGCTCAAGGGGAAGCCCCAAGGCCTGACACTATTACTGATACTAAGGTGAGTTTACAAACAGGAGCCTAGCATGATTGTCCAGAGAAAGGCCCAACAAACAGCTGAAAGAATCAGATGCAGATATTTACACCCAACCAATGGAGAGAAGCTGTGGACCCCTGTGGTTGAATTAGGGAAGACTGGAAGAAGCTGAGGAGGAGGGTGACCCCATAGGAAGACCAGCAGTCTCAATTAACCTGGACCCCCAAGGTCTCTCAGACACTGAGCCACTAACCAGGCAGCATATACCAGCTGATATGAGGCCCCCAACACATATACAGCAGAGGAATGTCTGGTCTGGATTCAGTCAGAGAGGATGCGCCTAACCCTCAAGAGACTTGAGGCCCCAGGGAGAGGGGAGGTCTGGTGGGATGGGGGTGAGGGGAGTAGGGATATCTTCATGGAAATGGGGGGAGGAGGTATGAGATGTGGAACAGTCAGAGGGCAGACTGAGAGGGGGATAAAGACTGGAATGTGAACTAAGATTAAAGAATAAGAAAAGAAAAAGAAAAGAAAAGAAAAAAGAGCATGGTTTAGCAATATACGCTGTAGAGTATTGCTCATTTAATCTACAGGTTACATGACTGGGTAGGACCTGTGGCTCCCTGGAATGGCTAGCATTGTAAGAGTTTTATACTATATATGACTAGCCAATGGAGAAGTTCAAATTTCAAAATTCAGATTACAGTTTCTTCTTAATGTCCGTGGTGGTTAATATAGGTATGGCCCCCATACACTCATGTGTTTGAATGCTTGGCCATAAAGATTGGCACTATTAGGAGGTATGGTCTATTTGGAGTAGGTGTGGCCTGTTGGATGAAGTGTGTCACTTGTATAGGTGGGATTTAAGGTCTCCTATGCTCAAGTTCCACCCAGTGTGGAAGGTAGTTCCATTCTATGGCCTTCAGATGAAGATGTAGAACTCTCAGCAACTCCAGCACCATGGCTGCCTAGATGCTGCCATGCTTCCTGCCCTGATGGTAATGGACTGAACCTCTAAAGCTGCAAGCCAGCCCCAATTAATTGTTGCCCTTTATAAGAGTTGCTTTGCTCATAGTATCTCTTCATAGCAATAAAACACTAAGGCAGTATGTATCATTTTCTAGGAGAAAACACAATGAAACACAATAATTCTAGTAGCATCTGTACATGTGTTCAGGCTGTAAGGACTCCCCTTTTGATAGTTGCCTTATTTATAAGCATGTTACTTAATCTCCAAATATATTTCCATTTTTCTACTATCTTTCTGATACTTATTTCTAGTATAATTCCAGTGCAGATTTAATGTATATTTCATAAGTTATTTCAACTTTGAGGTATGGTCTATGGTCCAAATGTGTGTTTCTTTGTATTGTACCATATGGAATTTGCAGATAATGTGCATTCTGCTGTTTTGGTATAGGGTATTCTATAAATGACAAGTAGATCTACTTGATCAATGGTGCTCTTGAGGTCAACTATATCCTTATTGATTTTCTGCCAATTGGATCTGTCAATTACTGAAAGAAGGTAATATAGTCTCCAATATTAATAATGTATTTATTTATCTTTGTAGATCTATTAGTTTTTGCCTCCCGTATCTTGGTACTCTGTATCTGCATAAGCATTCAAGAAAATTATCTTTTGTAATCATTTAATAACCTCTCTACCTCTAAGAAATTCCTTCACTATGACATCTGCTTTCTGAAATTAATATTAGTAGTTTAGCTTTCTTTTGAATATAGCATGTCATATCTTCCTCACTCTTAATATGTTCTTTATATTTATGTATTCTTTTTTTACTTTTTATTAGATATTTTCTTTATTTACATGTCATACGATATCTCCTTTTCCAGTTTCCCCTCCAAAAAAAAACAAAACAAAAAACAAAAACAAACCCCCGTTCCCTTCCCCCTCCCCTTGCTCACCAACCCACCCTCTCCCGCTTACTGGCGCTGGCATTCCCCTACATTGGGGCATAGAACCTTCACAGGGCCAAGGGCCTCTCCTCCCATTGATGACCGACTAGGCCATCCTCTGCTATATATATGCTGCTAGAACCATTAGTCCCACCATGTGTACTCTTTGGTTGGTGGTTTAGTCCCTGGGAGCTTTGAAGGTACTAGTTAGTTCATATTGTTGCTCATCCTAAGGGGCTTCAAACCCTTCAGCTCCTTGGGTCCTTTCTCTAGCTCCTTCATTGGGGACCCTGTACTCAGTCCAATGGATGGCTGTGGGCCTCTACTTCTGTATTAGTCGTGCACTGTCAGAGCCTCTCAGGAGACAGCTATATCAGGCTCCTGTCAGCCAGCACTTGCTGGCATCCACAAATCTAGACACTATTGTGGATGCCA
>JADRCC010203700.1:0-10673 GCA_019843855.1 Hylomyscus alleni
GATTGGGCTTAGCACATATGAAGACCTTGATTTTACTTTTGGTGTTACCAATACCATAAATAATGATAACAACCGGAGCTTTGAAGAAGAAAAGTCATGCATGCAAGTCTAAAGCAATATAGATACCTGAGGGTATTTTCCCTTTGTAAGCTCAGTGATGAAGCATCACATGTGGCTGGGGCCATTCGAAGGCTATCCTCTAAGCCTGACACATAGGGATAAACCCTAGGAAGGAATCAAATGCAGAGTTTCTTTGCCTTTAACAGTGGTTCTCAAACTTCTTAGTGTTACAATCCTTTAATAAAGTTCCGTATGTTGTGGTAAGCCCAAACCATAAAATTATTTTTGTCCTTACTTCATAACTGTTATTATACTATTGTTATGGGTAATAATGTGAAATATCTGATATGCAACCTATCTGATATATGACTCCCGTGAAAAGCTTGTTGGAGCCCCGTAGGTTGAAAACCCTGTCCTATGTTAGAATGAATTGCTCTTCCAGCACTGACACCTGAGGGCCAGGAAGTCCTGTGTGAAGTATTGGTAGCCTGAATTTTTATTAGGCTCTATGACACAGACATGAGTGACACAGTGGACCTCATTCTTCAGTCCTTGTCAACTCTCTATTGACTCAAAGCCCCCAACCTCAGTGTTAGTTCTATTTGCTAGGGCTCACTCACACTCAGTATATCACTCCCAAAGGTATTAACTCTGGTCACACATGGAGGGCAGAAGTCGGGAGGGCTTCTTTTAGAGCTAGGCTTAATTTTCTACTGCATATCTCTGAGAAACTAGATGTGTTCATTGATGCAGTGTGCCTATTCAGGTTAATTGCAATTACAACTCCTGGGCCTAGAGACATAAAAAGTCTTGAAAGCACAGGCTGCTCTTGCAGAGGACCCAAGTTCAGTTCCCAGTAGCCACACTGGGTAGCTTACAACTGCCTGTCACTCTAATTCCAGGGTGTCTGTGGGCACCACACACATGTACACATATGCACATGTATACAATACACATAAGGAAAATAAGGCAAATATTTTAAAAGCCTTCAGTAATTTTGGTTGGGTGTATATCTTAGTAAAATAAATCCCACTAATTTGGGCTGAGGCATAATGTTGTAGGTAGAGTGACTTCTTAGTATGTTTGTGGCCCTGGAGTCAATTCCTTGTATTTTGTGACCTGGTCATGGTGACAATCATCTGTGTACTATTAGTACTTGGGAGGCAGAAGTGAGAGCTTTAGAAGTTCTAGGTCATCCTCAGCTACATAGGGAATCTGAGGCCAGCCTTGGATGCATGAGATTTTTAACTCAAAAATAAAACCAGAAGTAGAGAGAAGGATGGGTGGTTAAGATCACTTGGTGCTCTATCATGAAGAGCAAAATTTGGATCCCAGGGCCTACATTGGGCATCTCACATGCCTGTAACTCCAAAGGGGTCTGACAAATACTGTAAGTCTATCTCCAAGACCCTCTTCTGGCCTTGAATACAGACACACAAAATAAATAACACAAAAGAAAGTTCTAATAGCAGACTCCATACAACTCATCAATTCTGCAAACTCTTTAATGATTAGTACAAAATATAAAACCACATAGGATAGAGTTTATGAGTTTGGAACTTAGACTATAGTATCAGGCTATTTTCTGCTATGTGACTTCCAGAAAATTCTTTTTTTATTAGATATTTTCTTTATTTACATCTCAAATGATATCTCCTCTCCTGGTTACCCCTCTAAAAAAATATCAAAAACAAAAACATAAACAAAAAACAAATCCTGTTTCCTCCCCCATCCCCCTGCTCACCAACCCACCCTCTCCCACTCCTTCCAGCAAATTCTTATCTAATTTTGTGCCTTAGTTTTCTCATCTATAAGCTGGGTTAAGTAACAAGTCCAAACTTTGAATTAATATATGAAAAATACTTAAACAGTACCTACTGTTTATTAACTCCTCAACTTACTTTTAAGTATTATGAAGCACTAAAAAAAGTTAATAAATTACAATGTAAAATTTATCCAAAATCTTTGGCCTTTCTTCTTTTCACTTAATTGATGACCAATTGAATATATTTCCAGAACTTTCTATCTCAAAACCTTAAATTAATTAATAAATGCTAGAGAACCATATCATATAGAGCCTTCATTTTCACTATTTCAGATTTTCATTTACTTATTTTTAAATAAATGGGAGTTTTGAAGTCATTTAGATTTTGAATGAATGAGTGGAACTTAAACTACATTTTTCTGTTTGTACATGCATTAAACACATGAGTAGTTGCAAGCAACCTGGGTTAGAGATGCCAAAAAGTCCCTTTGATCTGTTTAAAGTCATAATAACAAATGTTTGTCCCCATACAATCCTGTTGAGCTTCACAATTCTTTCATCACATTGGAGTGCAATGTTTGCCAGGAAACAATGCTTTCCAAAATATTGAGGCAAAACAAAACAAAACAAAACAAAACAAAACAAAACAAAACAAAACAAAACACAACAAAGCAAAACACATCATGAAAATATCTGCTCACCTTAGAAGCAAAGGTCTAGCTTTTCCATTGTGAAATAGTAAAAAATAAAAAAAAGCAAGACTCTTTTTAACTGTTATGCTGAGTCTCCAAATACTGTAGTGAATATATACAATTATATCAAATTAAGTGAAAATTTGATCTTTCTGTGCACCGTAGTAGGATGGTGGACTTAAGAATATGAATGCACAGAGCATGAAAAAGACCAAGATAGCACAATGCTGAGGGCATTGGCTCTGTCAGATGAAGCTGCTGATTCTGCCAGAGTCAAGTAGAAGTAGGAGCACATGAACAGTTAGTGATTTGAGGCATGGCGACACCTACTCTACGGAAGGTCATTGTGTGGTGCCATGTGTACAGCAATATTTGGAAACAAGGCATAATTTATTGACTATGGGCTGAGACATGTGCTCCCCCCCACCTCCAGTCATGGGAGGTGCCCATGTTACCCAGGGGTTTCAGCTCACTCTAGTGAGAGGAAGGAGCATATGTCTTTTGGGCTGCCCTAAAACACTTGCTTCTAATGTAAGTAGCTCTTCTTCCCCAATTTCTGGTTGATTAAATTCCTAGTTGATTAAACTACCAACAGCAGGTGGTTAGAAGTCTTTAACTTTCAAGAGATTTTTAGAATCATTACCGTGATGTGCTCAGAATAACCTTATGAGGCCCATGAATCCCATGAGGAGGATAACCCTGGGCTTGTACCAGTGATGACTATGATTCTATGGCTATACTTGGAGAAGAACTTCAGAGACCTGATTCATGTCTTAGGACTCCTCATATTGTTGAAGTTCATCTCACAATACTTAACTCCCTCTCCTCAACACACCCGTGCCCCTCTCCCCCCACTTTTTAACAGGCAAGAGTTTTCAAATTGCAAGGCATGCTGGCAAGATTTCCATTTTAAGAGGCTTAAATTTTTAATTTTCCTTCCCATCTCATCAGAACATTTAAAAAAGTTTTATACTGCTTTTTATTATGCCACATTCTGAATACTTCCTGCCACTTGGATCCTGACTCTCTCCCCACCCCACCTCCAACCCCCACAGACAGATCCTGGGCAGGTCTTGATTTTCTAGAACTCAGTAAATAGTGAATCTTGTACGTAGAGAATATTCCACCAAGCAGAAATGGGTCAAAGCCCTTTCTGCCTCATAAGACCCCAGTAAGTGAAAAAGATAGACCCTTATGGATTTGGACATGTGGGGATAGTAGCTCAGGGTGCACACAGTTTATCTTGCCTGCCTGGGACCTTAGGGATGTTGTTTAGTTTGTCCCTAAAGCATCCAGTGGCAGTGTCCTCCCCTAGCCTTAGCTTGCTGAATTGAATCAGGGTGCGTGTCTTTCCTTCTACACCCGACACTAGTGGCATCTGTTGTGTTTCCATTCCAGTGACATCCTCATTAGATTTCAGGAAAAGCAGCTAGTGGCTCCATTAAAATGTCCTGAATTATTTTGGCTTCACCCTTAAGCAACTGCTTAATTGGCTTCTTTCCCTTGAGACCAGCACTTTCCTGTGGTGGGAAGAGAGGAATTATAGCTTCCGGAACACAAGACACCTGGGGACGTCTGGAGAGGACCCTCTCATTTGCTGAGTTTCCTGGAAAAAAATCATCGTTGTCACCTTGGTGGGCCTAATTCTTGCATCGTAAATATTTCCTGAATTTATGTCTGCTTATTTCAAGTCTGTCATTTAAAGGGGTGAATAGAAATAAGCAATAATGGATGTTTACAACAAAGAGGAATGAGATGTTGGCTTGTAGGTACTAACTTACAAGTTCAGGCAAACATAACCCATTGGTTCCTAGGAAAAAGGAGAGTCAACAGCTACTAACTTTCCCATCAAGCACTTACTTGTTCTTGTCAGTAGCTTATCACTGTGTTCATGTTTGTAAACCATTGCTATGTTAATCTTTATACGTGCAAGCAGTGTGCACACAAAACCTTTAATGGTGTTTATGTCTTCCTCAATTTTTACGAATATTTCTATTTGTGTGTATGTGCCTCTATGTGCATACCACATGTGTGACGATGCACGTGGAGGCCAGAAGAAGGTCTCAATCCCCGGAGCTGAATTAGCCTGATGCTCTGCAAGATCAGCTCCTACTCTTAATCCCTGAGCCATCTCTCCAGCATCTTAAGTACTCTTTTAAAGTCTCTATCAGAGTAGTGTATTCATGTGTAAATAAAGCGCATTTGAATTCAGACTACCTGGCTTTTAAATTTTCCTGCCTCTGTTGTCAGCTGGATAAATACTATTTTTCCTTTCCTGATAGCTAATGCTAGGACCTATTTGTTCTTAGATCTCCCCCTTTCCCTCTTTGATCAGCATGCACTTAACTGTTCAATGTTTATTAATTGAGTTCTTTATGTTAGTTTATATTCCGTCTGTGTCTGGGTTTGTGCTGATAAGCACAAACCATCAGGCTTAGCATGGGGCACACATTCTTAATCATAGCACTTGGAAGGCAGACACAGGCAGATCTCTGTACACTTGAATCTAGTCTGGTGTACATAGTTTTAAGTCAGCCAGGGTTACATAGAGGGATCCTATCTCAAAAATCCAAACCAAGACAAAATCAAACAATAAAAGAGAAAAAAAGCCAAACAAACAAAATCCCCAAACCCATAATTTCTACAAGAAATTTCTTCCAAGAACCTACACTTTTAAAAAAGCAAACATTAAAAAAATATATGTAAGGGCATGTTTGTGTGTCTATAATATAAGCATTTGAAGTTGTGATAAATGATGGTTTGAAGAAATTAAATGAAAATCCAATTGAACACTGGATAGTTAGGAATTGTTTCCTAATTCAGGGCATTTGGAGGTGAGGTAGACTGAAAAGATCCCAACGTGCCAGTCCTAATGTCCATATGTGTCATTATCCCAGTACTTAGGAGTTGAAGCTTGATGACAGTCATGAGTTTGAGGCCAGCCTGGGATACATAGTCAGTTTAGGATAACCTTGAGAAATTCTCTATTTCAAAAATATAACAAAAATGAAACAGTACATAATAAGAACAACACTGAAAATGGAAGAAAGCAGGGAAGAAAGAAAAAAATAACGAAGAAAAAATGAAGAGGAGAATTCTGTTTGGAAGAATCTCAGAGGGCCTGACCTGGCTTGCAAAACTGAAAAGGTGAATAGATGGCATGAACAAGAAGGGGCCATGTGGCCATCAGAGATTTCAGAGGCCATGCAAAGAGATGAAAGGGTCAATCAAGCTGTCTAAGGAATAACTGATCTGAAGAATCTAGAGAAAGGGTATATTATGTATTTCTCATAGAAATGGAGCACTGGAGAGGAGAGGGGCAGGAGAGCCAAGTTCTCTGTCAGTGGGAGAAAGAGGACATGTTAATGATTCAACTCAGGCATCAGAGTGAAGGATGGTATACAGAAAGCCACTCTTCCTTCTTTTGTGTGTCCTGCTCAGTGAGTTCTCTTCAGATGACCTTTCTCCTGGAAGTATGCCTTTGTCTTACTCTTAGTCAGAAATAGCTGAGCTGGTTTTTCCATTCTGTTACAGGCCCTTGGCTAGAGAAGCTAGAAGTCCCACATGTTTCTCAAGTTGAATAAATACCCGGAAAGATTTATTAGCTCTAGTTCTTCTACAAACAAATAATTTCGAAGGGACTAAAACCACATTCTTTTGCAGTGACAATTAATAAGCTTATAGTACATGTGATGAGCATGAAACAGATTCTATTATAAAATTGAGAACTAGAGATTGTCCCTCTTCCAGCTCTGGGGTATTTTTATTTGTTTGATTTTCCTGTATTGGTTTACCTAGGAAACCTAGGTAAGAAAAATCTTTTCTTGGTTTTATGTCCCTTAGGTCTCTTTAGGTCTCTTTCAGTTTGCTTCTTCAGGTATCAAAAGTGCACTTTTCACAATAGGTCTCTCTCAGGTACCTTCCACAGGAGACTCTGACCCTTTCCAAAATGTCTTTAAAGTGTTTTAGTTGTACACAACCACAATAATAAGCCCACTCACTGCCATGTTATATATGATCCATCCCTTTCCTCAGTTATTTTCAGGTACAGTCTCATAAGAGGGAGTGGCATAATACTCTATCAAAGTCTTATGGTGAAAGAGGTGGACTCTGAGCACAGGAGGGGCTTGTTTCAAAGCCAAAGCTCTTGACTGTGATCTTGGGTATTTGAGAGAACAACCTGAAGTTCTCTGTAATAGGTACACTCTGTGGTGTGACCTGTGACTGACCTTTGCTTTGGTAATGAGTATTCATTTAAAAATATTTTTATTACATATATCTATTTATGGAGGGGTGTGTACTATGTTTCACATGTGGAAGTCAGAGCACAACTTGTGGAAATCAGTTAATTCCTTCCACTATGTGGGTCTCAGGGATTGAATTCAGCTCACCAAGCCTAGTGGCAAGTGCTTTTACCTTCTGCTCTACCTTGCTGGCCCATGGAAGGTCACTTTTAACACCCAAGGGGGAAACTTATTTAATCACGTCCAGGTCCAGAATTTTATAGGACATTTCATTTCCTTATGGACCTTTTCTCTTTTCAGTTTCCCTTCAATTTCTTTAAAAGAAGAAATCCTTTTCTTCAAATTTCCAAACACACACACACACACACACACACACACACACACACACAACCTTTTATCTCTAAGCCATAAAGGGTGATTGATCAACCACAGTTGATAAAGTAATAGCATTGATATGATCTAATTAAGTTAAAAGGTGTATGCTAGGCATGGGTCTGCCATGGAATGATTATTTCTAATGTCTAATGTGGATGCTATCGTAAATGAACCATTAACGCATTAACGAGTTCTTCAAGTTGAAGCCCAGTGGCTAGTATAAAGCCTTTATACAATCTGTGTTCATTAGTGTTTAATTGTGAGCAAAGTGGTGCTAAGGATTCACTCATTTGACAGACAAGTGCTGAAGGCTCTTTTCATGTCTGGGGACTGAGGCTAATGGGTGCTGAGATTTAGAGAATCCAGAATCAGAAAATGTGAGTTCATATCTCACTCTGTTCAATACTGACTGTGAAACTCCATCAACCACTTTATCTCTCTGAGTCTTATATGACTCATTCAATAATTAGGCTAGTCAGAGGGCCAGTTTTATAGGACTGTTAGGTGTATCGAATGGGAGTGAATAGACTTCACTTAGAAAGACGCCTTGTACATCCTGAACAATCAGGAAGTACTACCTGTTATTATTATGGAAGAGAGCATAACTATAGATCAATGAAATTTATTTCAGTAAGCATCCAGTAAGTATACAAATTATCAAGAACAAATGCATCTATTTAAATTTTTCTCTATCATCTATTATCTATTTATCTATCATATGTCTATCTGCCTATCTATCCGCCCACCCATCTACCCCCTTCTTTCACAATATTTTTTTCAGTTATTCATAATGTGTAGCCCTAGCTATCCTATAATTCACTACACAGGTCAGATTGAGACTCTCCTGTCCATGCCTCCTCAAGCATGCATCACCACCAGCTGAAAATAATGAATTTTTATGTTAGAAAGGGAAAGTCAGAATTAATTCTAAAATTGTTTGTGAAGAATACAGTTTTATAAAGCACAGATTTAAATGTCAGTTTAGTGGTGATTTGAGGGTCATTGAAGTACAGCCTTATTACAATAAACTCCATTGTCTAAAAATTGTTCTTGTTTTGGGCTTGTACCACAGTAAGAGCCAAGATTTTAAACTCTACTAAATACAAAACAAACAAACAAACAAAAAGACTTTATATATTTATGTTCATTTAAGAAAATACTAGTAGTGATGTATTATTTTGAAATATACAGTTAATATTTTTGGAGTTATTTAAAATTTATACTGAGAAAAACGTATGTAATTTTAGTATTGCTGTAGACAAGCATCTACATAACACTGTGAAATTGATTGTTGTTTTATATCAAACAACTTTTATAATACTCATCTTATTGTTATAATATTTTATAAATTTTAAGGAATATGACAAAAAAAGATATTGTAGGTATTGAAGATGGGGTCTCTGGGAGGATTTGGGGTACCAAAGGAAAACAAGAATGTGATTTAATTCTATTTACTTAAAATATGTTTTTAAAATGTTAACAAATTCAGACAAATTGAAATCATGTAACTTTTCTCATAAAGCAATAAAAGTTAATTAAAAAAAAAAAAGAAAAAGAAAGAAAGAGAAGTCGAACTGTAAATAGGGTCCCTGGGGAGTAAGAGTTCTGTTTGTCATAGAGACCTGGGTAAAACACAAACAAGTTTCAATCAAAGATTTTGATGTCTCTTGATGTTTCAATAGCATTTGAATCTGTGAAAGGAGGAAGACCTGAGTTTTGTTAGAAATACAGACCACACTAAAACCCAGCACAAACTGCATTTTGCCAGTGAAGACAGGTATAACCTGGTGAACTATGCGCAGAGACGCAGGTTGGGCAAGGCCACCTTGGAAGTCAGCATCTGGTGTTGGGCTAAGGTTGGGTGTGTTGTCCAGTGCAGAGCCATTGAAAGAAGTGGTGAATGCAGGCCAGAATCTTGGTGGGGACTAAGCAAGAGGATATGTGGAGACAACTAGCCCCAGAGATCAGAGTGTTCCTCCAGGCTGCAAGATGAAGAGAGATGGAAAAGAAGGGGAGAGGTGAACTCAAAGTCCAGTGAAATTGGCAGCTGCCTCCAGGGCAGTACATCAACAATGCACAGGGTTCTAATCTCTGGACTTGGCTCAAAGGAGGGGACAGGCCAGAGCAAGGTGAGGCTTGTTTATAAACCTTGAACTCTAGTCCCTGGACAACTTGGGTCTATGGGGCAGGAGTCATTGCTTAAAACCTATCATGCAACTCAGAAGGCCTGAAGCCTTTCTCAACTGTGCTTGTACAAAAGGGTCAGATTTCACTTGTGGTAAGTATGAGGCAAGTGCTGCGACAGAGAAACCCAGAATCTCCACAGATAATAGTCACCACATTGCTTGTTTACAAAAATCAGTATATGATATTAAAATGGCAATTTGTATCTAGGAATCATATGACCTAAAATGCTCAGAGGAACCTCAAGTTTGTATCTGATGAATCCATATGAGTCATAAGCCATGTTATCATATGTGTGTTACATGTGCATATACATGTGTGTGTATAGCCAGCAAGCTCCATCTCTATATGCCTGGTTCTTGCCATGGCACTGGGGTTCCAGTCATAGATGAGAGCAGGCCTGGTTGTTGTGTTTTTGCTGGAATCTAAACTTAGGTCCTCATGCTTGTATAGCAAGAGCTTTTATACCTTGAGTCATCGCCCCAGTCTCTTGTCCTGTTAAAAATAATTTCATATAACTTTTGCTACAAGTTGACAAATAGGAGCTGGCCCTTTTTACTTCCTTTTCTGTGGACTGTGGTTTGGAAAGCAGTTTCTGTATTGAAGAGCTCTGAAGAACATTGTTATTTGGCAGGAACAGAGATCACATGGGTGATCATTTCTTTTCTAATAAAAAAAAATGTATTTCAAATTGGTAGCAGCCACCCTGGTGGTTCCTTTCAGTCAAGATCTGATTGTATCATTACTGGTGCCCAATTAATGTCAAATGGTACTCAACACAAGGAAAGACTCAAGTCTTCCCAAAATTAAAGCCATTGAGTCTGGATATTTTATCATGGACAAAGAAAGACTCATCCTCCATCATCCAGAAGGGTTCACTAGGCAAATGTGATCCAACTGGTTTCTCTTCCCCACCCATGCCTCTTAGGATTCTCTCCCTACAGAATTCCACAGTGCTTGTCACACCATCCTGGAGGAAGAATTTGCCCTCTTTGAGAATCCATGCAGTATGTAGAGGATGCTCTCTGGGTGGTCTGATTTCCCTAGAAGCTTTCTTACAACTCTGTAATTATATGTAACTGACAGGATGCAAAATAATTCTTATGTATAGATGTGCAAAGGTTCATCCTGCCTCTTAGAAGTTCTATTGGGCTTTGTCCCCTGCTGCGGCAGAAAGCTAGTTTTGCTTCCATTTGAACATTCATTTCAATACTCTGAGCTATAAACTTGTGTTTTTCAGCTTCTCCCATGAATCAGATATAACATCTGCCTGGCTCCTTCTTTGTGAGTGAAATGAAATCTATAGCACATGTTCATTTTATATTCTTATGAGCCACGAGTATACCTTTTTTT
>JADRCC010203857.1:0-11252 GCA_019843855.1 Hylomyscus alleni
CTTACAACTCTCCTGTTTCTGATTGTTCTGCTCTAAAGAAACCACAAAGCACTTCTACAGGACTGTTACTCACTGTCCTCTCACATCTACCAAATTGGGGAAGGGTGAATTCAGCATTAGTCTCCAGCTGTCCACAACCACGTGCACAGTCCATATTTTTTCCACTCACAGAGAAAGGCATTTCTACGACAGCCTGGCTCTGGAAAGAGATTTGGAAGCCGAAGTGTGGCCCTCCTGCTTCTGGGTAGTCCTTAATGAAAACCTTTCACAAAAGAACTGCCTTTTGTGAAGTTCCTAATATGGTGTTGTACTATTGGGCCTACTGCTGGCCACTTGTGAGAAATTCCATGCTGCCCTAGGACAAAAATAATGTAGGGAGGGGAGAGAAATTTGTCACCCATGAGTAATGCCACACATTTCCCAGTGTATATCCCCGCTACTCAAAAAGCAGCTGTTTGCATTAAGTAGATAGATGAGCAGAGAGGATGGGGGCCCTAGCAACCAGCTGCTCAGACTCCTAGGGAAGGGACAAAAAGGGCAGGTGTCACACCACAAGGATATAGTACCATTCTTCTATAACACAAGGAAAGAAAACACCATCAGATGCTAATTAGGGTGGCGTGAGACTGCTCAACAGGGAAAACACCTGATCTCAGTCATGATACAGGCAAAGAATAAAAGAGAACATTTCACTAATACAGTATCTCCCTTCCAACTGGTCGTTTCAAAAAAAAACACACTCCTGGCCACAACAAAGGGCATCCAGACAGATTGATGCAAGGTACCTGCTTCAGAGTCTGCAGAGTGTGCCTGGAATTGAAACCAGAGAATCCCATGCTAGTCCCAAATTGGGCTCTAGTTCCTGATCACTGAAGGAATAATTCTCTCTCTTGGCTTCCTTTCCCTCGATATACAGTCAATACTGCAGATGTGGATCTTCAAAACAAACTTGTGAGTCTGATTCAAGGGAGAACTGAAGGCAGGTCTACGTTTAATAGAGAAGCACTTCTGTTTTTCCAAACTCAGTGTCATTGTATATTTTACACACAGCTCAAAGATACTACTTATGTACCATAAAATTCACCCAATGTACAACTAGGTGGGTTTTAGTATACTCACAGAGCTGTACAACCACCATCATACTGTGATTAAGAAACGTTCACCACTCCAAACAAGATAGTCCTCATCCATTGGCAATCACAATACATTTTAACCATCGAACACTGAGCAAACATTAGGTTGGCTTTCTGGAGATGAAAGAAATCATAAATAATATGTAGACTTTTATAAATGACTTTCCATTGTATACTTATTCAACTCTCAGTTAGTGGAAATTTAGGTTATTTCCCACTTTTGGTCACTATAGATAATGCGTGTGGGGGGGGTATGTGTGTGTGGATACAGATAGATAGACAGATAATATAATAGAATAGTTCATTTATGGGGCAGTTGCTTAACCATTTTTGAAGACTAGCAGCTAAACTTTCCAAGTAGCTAAAATATGCTATATACCCAACTATATATGCTATATATCCAATAAGAGCTGCAAATTCTCCACTACTGTTTTGTCTTGTTATTATAGCCATCTTAGTGAATGAGGTATGATATCTTATTGTGGTATTTACTTGCCTTTCCTTCAAAGAATGATTTTTAAGCCAAGCTCCAGGGTACAAAAGTAACATAGCAGTAGATTCTTTCCTTCCACTAAGTGGGTTCCGGGGATGAAATGCGGATCGTCTTGACAACAAGCACCGTTTCCCACTGAGCCATCCCACAACTCTCAGCTGCTCATATTTTAATGGTCTTTGTTACCATTTGCTTCCATTTTATTATTTATTTGTTTGTTCTTTTAAGTGTATGCCTGGGTGCATACATGACACAACATGCCCATGGTGGCCAGAGGAATACTTATAGGACTCTGTTCTCTCTTTTCCTAACCTGGGACCTGGAGACAGAAATCCATTAGTCAAGCTTGGTGTTAAGTGTCTTCGCCTCTTGCCTGCCCCTATTTTGTTTTTGTTATCTTTGTTGCTGTTGTTGTTCTTTTGTTTAACAAGATAGAATCTCAAATAACCCGATAGCTTTGAATGAGCTATGTGGCTGAGAATGACCTTGAGCTCTTGACCCTCCAGCCTCAACCTCCTGAGTACAAGTGGGTACCACCATGCTTGGCTACTCTTGTCATTTCTAGTTGGATTCTTATTGCTGTTGTTGTTGCCATCATAACAAATATTGTCCTTTTTTAACCCAGTGGTGGTGACACTTGCCTTTAATCCCAGCACTTGGGAGGCAGAGGCAGAAGGATCTCTAAATCTGAGGCCAGCCTGGACTACAGAGTTCCAGGAATGCTAAGGCTACACAGAGAAACCCTGTCTCAGAAAAGTGAAAAAGAAAGAGAAAGAAAAACCAGAAAGAATGAAAGCAGCATTGTCTTTTTTTAAAAATGGAAAACAGCTTTTCTTTCATACAATGTGTTCGGATTATGTCCCCCCCCCCCCCCCCCCCCCCCCACCAACTCCTCCCAGATCCTCCCAGTTCTTCACCACCCCAAATCCACACCCTTCCTTTCTCTCAGTAGAAAACAAAGTCATCTAAGAGAAATAAGAAAATAAGATGCAATAAAAACAAACCAGAAAAGGACAAAACAAAACAAAGTGGAAAAAAAGAGCCAAAGAAAAAGTATAAGAAACACAAGCAGATGGTGAAACACACACACTGCACCCCCCTACACACACACACACACACACACACACACACACACACACGATAAAAACAAAATCAGAATCCATAATATATAGGCAAAGAATCTATAAAGTAAAAAAATAAAAAATAAAAATAAAAATGCCCAGACAAAGCACTGTCACACACATAGACACACACACACACACACACACACACACACACACACACACATACACAAGATAAAAACAAAATCAGAATCCATAATATATAGGCAAAGAATCTGTAAAGTAAAAAAATAAAAAGTAAAAATAAAAATGCCCAGACAAAGCATTGTCTCACACACACACACACACACACACACACACACACACACACACACACCTCCAAAATTACCATTGAATCTGCTTTGTGTTGGCTGTCTACTGCTGGTCATCGGACTGGCCTTAGCTGTGGTTTGTATGCCCAGTGATACTCCACCAGAGAAAGCCATTATTTCCTTTTCAGACAGTTCTTAATTGGAAATAGCTTCTGGTTTAAGGACAGGGTGTGTGTCTATTTGTCCTCCTAGCACTGGGATCCTATCTAGCTTAGCCTGTGTATGCTTCTGAGTTCCTGTGTGCATCAGACCTGTTGTCTCTAGGCTTTGTTTCCTTCATGTCTTCCATCTCAAATTAGTCTTTAATTCGACTCTTCCCCTTCGGTAGATCTTTAATCTCTTTCAAGGATTTTGAGGGGTGAGGTGGAACTGAAACCCAGGGCCTTGCTCCTGCTAGGCAGGCCCTCTTACTGCTTTACTTTATCCACAGCTCTCAATCATGGTTTCTAATTTTCAGAGTAAAGGTACTATAATGTTTTAAATGTATTTATAATTAAGCCAGCAAGATGGCTTAGCGCATAATAGGACTTACTGTCAGGCCTAAAGATCTGAGTTCAGTCCCCAAGACACACATGGTAGAAAGCCAGACCTGACTCCCACATCTTGTCCTCTGACTTCTGTGTGCATGCACACACATAAACATGTAGATTAATGAATGTATTTTTTTTTACATTTTCATTTATAAAGCTTTTATTATTTTGGTGCTATTGTAAATGTTTTTTCTTAATTTAAATTAAGATCACTCAACGTAGAGAAATACAATTGATTTGCTTATATTGAGCGTATGCCCTACAACCCTGCAATGCTTACTAACTTGAATAATTGTCTGAAAACTCCCTACACTTTTCTACATACCAGTGGTTCTCAATCTGTGGTGGAGACCCCTTTGGGGTCAAATGACCCTTCCACAGGGGTCACTTAAGACCATCAGAAAGCACAGATACATTACGATTCTTAACAGTAGCAAAATGACAGTTATGAGGTAGCAATGAAAATAATGTTATGGTTGGGTGTCACCACAACATGAGGAACTGTTAAAGGGCCCCAGCATTAGGAAGGTTGAGAACCCCAACTCTACACAGAATCATGTCCTATGATGAGACAGATAGCTTTAGCACTTCTTCCATCTGCATCTTTCTTTACTTTTCCTGCCCCACCACCCTGTCTAATTAGAATAATGATATGGCATATCATATAGGTTGGAACTCCCAATTATTGCTTTCATGTTTTGGGTCAAATGCTTCCTTGCCCTGACTAATACAAAAGTCTGAGATAGCTGTGGTGTTAGCACCCTGTAAATAGTGCTGTTCCCAAAAAGTCAGTTGTGCTAGGTGCTGTCTAAAGCAGCCGCATGAATGAACCTTTTCTAGTGGACTGTCTTCAAAGGTAATTAAACATGGCAAGGCTCTGGGTATGAGACTTCTTGAGGAGTCAAAATCCTGTTTTACCCTCTAAGATGCTGCAAGGCTATACTGTTAGTAACCTTTCATTTTCAACACTATACCAAATCTAAGGAGGAAGAGCAATGGGGGCTACAACACAGCTGTTGGGGCTATAATACAGCTGTTAGAGAGATTTGGCAGCTTTTCTTCAACAAACCACTGCATATTATTTTTGCCTTTAATAAATATCTATGGTTCTGAAATTTTTATTTGACCTTGTCTGTGCAAGGACAGGGTCTATTTGCTTTTAGGCAAGGTCTTCAGTTCATCCAGGAGCGATTTTTTTTTTTTTTTTTTTTAGATAAGGTGGGATTTTACTATGTAACCTAGGTAGGCCTCAAACTTAATAGTCCCCAAGTGCTGAGATTACAGGCATACACCTTGATGCCTGGTCTCAACCGGATATAATAGTGAAGAAAGCTTGTCCCAGAGAGACCAATGCTTTCCTATAATAGAGCCCACCCCTACCGAAGAAGAAATGGAAAGAAGTACTGAAATAAAGTCCTCTTTTAAAGGACAGACAAACTATTGGGACTACTTGCCTCTAGGATTAAAAAATGGGGAAGTACAACTCAGAAGGAGGAAAAGGAGGGCATGGTGGCACATGGTATGGCAACATGGATCTGCAATCTCAACACTTTAGAAACTGAAGCAAGAGAAACAGAAGTCTGAGGCTAGGAACTATAGAAATGGCTCTGTTATTAAAGTGCCAGTCACAAAGCCTGAGGACCTGAGCTTGGATCCCCGGCACACACATAAAAAAACTAGGTATGGCAGTATGCATTTGAGGGGACAGGGACAGAAGGACCCCTCAAAGTCATCAGCCAGACAGCCTATCAAAATTAGTGAGCATCAAGTCCAGCGGGAGAACCTATCTCAAAAACTAAGGTGGGGGGCCGTGAGACAGCTGAGTGAATAAACGCACGAGCTGCCAGGAGTGACGATCTGAGTTCACTCATCAGGCCCCACACGGTGGAAGGAGAAAATGGATTCCTGAAATTGTCCTCCGATATTCTCATGGGCACTGTGGCCTGCTCATGCTCACACACAGTCACATATACACACCAAATAAATTGAAATGTAATACTTTTAAAAATAAGGTCCATATACACACAAGCAAGCGCATAACACATGTGCACACGCATATACATATGCACACAGAAAAGCAAAAGAAAAAATATTTTAAAAGTTGACAGCCAGCCTGGTCTACATAGTGTGACTTTGTCTCAAAACACCAAAAGGGAAAAAAAAAAAAAAAGAATTACTAACGGCTTGCTCATTGTTATCAAAGTGGTGAAGCACGGGTCTGTTCAACTTGGGTACTCTTTCTCTTCGTTTCTTCTTCTTCTTGCCAATAGATAATACAGTGTCATAGTCAAGTTCCTTTTTCTTACCCCACAAATCTGAACCTCAAGAGATACGACAGACTATATTTCACCCTGAACTTCCTCTTTGTACTCCTTCTCAAAACTGCAAAAATAAAAAAAAATAAATAAAATAAAAATAGACAACTAGATATTTAGTGTGTGCTCCAAGTAAGCATAATCTATAGCAGCCTTATTCACCACTATATCCCTAGTCTCCAGGGGAGTACTGGCACACAGTAGGTGATTAGTAAATCTTTGTTGAATTCAATTGAATTGCCTTTACATCGCCCAAGGTCTAGGCTTGATATAAACCTCCTAAGGATCCTCTGGCTGACTAGAAAAAAAAAAAAAAATCAGCTTGAGATTTCCAGGGGACACCCCCTGGAAAACTGTGTATCTTTCCAGACCCTTGTGAGCTTTTAGGAAAATTCTGTGATTCTGATTAGAGAAACAGATGCCAGATTAAACGAATGGTTTGGGCTATGTTTGAAAATAATTTTCCTTCAGCATCCAAAAGCCCGACTGGAAAACTTTCCTTAATAGGCAAGTCAAGCTAAAATCATTAGCACCCTATGGCAGCACTATTCCCCCAACCCCGATAACATCGGCTCTCATAAACTGTCCCATTTGCCGTCATCGTTCCCACAGTGCCACGGTCTACTCTGCAATGTAAGTCTTCCAAAGGCTTCCAAGGAGCTGCATTAAATCCCACTCAGCACGGCTTCACAACGACTAAAAGCAGTGCCAAATCCCACAGCAGTAAACTGATCAGTTTACTCTGGGGGTCTAAAACATCTCTGTATGCTCAATGGCACTGAGCATAATGACAGGTGAACTTCTGACTAAGAACATATATCATATCACACCCCCCTCTGTATCATATAACCCTACACCCACCTCCACAGAGACTCCCTTATCATGGTTGTTCTGGGCAGAAGTGAGACAAGTTCACAGTCAAACATGCCATTATGATTCAAGCTATCTATCCATGCCAGATGTATTAGTTTTGTATTTTTCTATGGCCTATTCTCCTAGAGTCAAGATGTATTTGTTTGATTTTGACAGAATCACTAAATACCTAGCAATGGTAATCAGAAAACAGAATACTAAACCCACAAGGAACCCTCCTAGTCACTGAGTATACCCCTAATTCTATAAATGAGAAAATTCATACTCAAAAGTCCAAGACTTTCGCTCAAGATCACACAGATAGCTAGTAGCAGGCTTGGAAGCAACCTATTCTCCCACGGAAGCCATCCATAGATAAGCACCAAAGCTGCTAAATCATAAACTGAAAAGGTGTCCAAAGGTGACCTTGGTGTAAATATGTAAAACACTTGTCTTTAAATGTATATGAAAGAAACAAAACAGTAATTAACTCATAAAACAAAATAAAAGCATAGACTATGAGAACGAAATTTTCTTTTAAAATATTAAGGCTACGATATCAAATTACACAAATTATACTACAATCATTTTACCAACTTCGTGTCCATTTTGGATACAGAATGCATCTGTGATGGTCAGTGTTCACTGTCAACTTGACAGAATCTAGAATCAGGGGGAAATGGGCTTCTGGCATGCCTGTGATGAGTTATCTTGATTCCGTTAACTGATTCAGAAAGATTCATCTTAATTGTAGGCAAAGCATCCATGGGCAGGGGATCCAGGACTGTATAGTATAGCTAGAGAAAGCAAACTGAACAGCAGCAAACATTCATCACTCTGTTTCTGACTATGCATGCACTATGACCTGCTACTTCAAGGTCCCGATGCCTTGACTTCCCCACCAGGATGGATTGTACCATAGCTAGAAGGAACTCATTCTCCCTTAAGCTAATTTGCTCAACATATTTTATCACAGCAACATGAAAGGATTAACACAGCATCTTTGATTTTTTTTTTCCTTGAGACAAGGTCTCGTGTAACTTAGGGTGGGCCTCAAATTATGCATAGCCAAGGATGACCCTGAGCTCTTTATATGCCCCACTCCACCTCACACATACTGAGATTACATATTCGTACCACCACCCCAGGCTAGATTCATTCATTTATGTATGGTTTTCTAAGACAGGAACGCATGGATCACAGGCTAGCCTCAAACTCACTAAGTAGCTGAGGATGACCTTGAATTCCTGACCCTCCTGCCACCAACTTCTGAGTGTTGGGATGACAGGTATAAGCAATCATCTCCAGTCTCCAGCTATTTTGGATCCTTTAAAACATGACTTCCATTAATCCAAAGCAACATATGCATGATGGCTATGTGTGCTTTCTGACATCTGTTTTATACATATATGGTACTACTCTTAGCTTTGAAACATTAAATTTTGTTTTATTTTTGTTTAAATACTGTCATGTACACTAATTTTTTTGTGAAAATGGATGTATGTACATATGAATTCTATAATTAGTCTAATCATTCTTTCTGAAATTGTCCATAATGGAATTTTAGAAGTAAAATCAACATAGCTATATAGCTATATTGTAGCCCTAATCATTTCCCATTTTTATTGACACAAAACCGCATCATACCCAAGTATCTGGGTGCTTTGTCTAGGATCCTTTGCCACTATACTGTAATCGTCTTTCTGCTAAATCAGTTTCTAGTCCTTAAAAAGCAGGAGTGGGGGTGGGTTGGTGAGCAGGGGGAGAGAGGATGGGATGGGGGGTTTTTGGAGGGGAAATGAGGAAAGGGGATAAAATTTGAAATGTAAATAAAGAAAATATCTAATAATAATTTTTAAAAAAATAAAAGAAAAGAAAAAAGAAAAACCTTTCTCCCTGAAGGTGGTCATGCTCCATTTCTAAGACTTTTGGGGCTAGTAAATCTAGATGATTTAGCTCTGAGACTACAATCCATTCAATCCAACCTACAAAGAACATTTGATTGTGCTAGAGACATAGCTCAGTGGCAGAGCAATTCTCTAGCTTGTGTGAGGCCCTAGGTTCAATTTGTAACACTGAAAAAAGAAAAGAAAAAAGCATTTTCTTTAGTTAAATAAAGACAGTGCATGTGGGTGTTATGGCACATACCTATAATCCTAGAATTTAGGAAGATTGCTACAAGTTCAAGGCCAGCACGGGTTATAGAGTAAGACTCTGTCACACCAAAATAGAAAAGAAAAACAGAAAAATGAACATTTAAAAAAAAATTAAATAGGCCGGGCCCCAGTGGTGCACACCTTTAATCCCAGCACTTGGGAGACAGAGGCAGGAGGATTTCTGAGTTCGAGTCCATCCTGGTCTACAGAGTGAGTTTTAGGACAGCCAGGGCTACAAAGAGAAACCCTGTCTCGAAAAACCAAATAATGATAATAATAATAATAATAATAATAATAATGAATAAAACTTATTAACTAAGGGTGCAATATGGTCTTTTGAAGGTGGATAGACTGTTAGATTTCCCCCTAGACACTCCAGCCCTATTAATCCACTTCTAGCAGCTTCATCCTTCTTTCTTCTCTCCTTTGAGCCTGGGATCCTTGAATCCACAACAGACATAATTTATAGCACACCAAATAAAATTATTTAGTAGTAAATGTGAGATGTGACATTGCAGCTTACCAATGATTCCCTTTGCTGTATTGCCAGCAAAAGTCCACTTAATTGAAATGGCTTCATCAATGGTCAGCAAACTGCAGCTAGTAAACAAGCCCCCCTTACAATTTTTATATGTCACCGTCCCCCAGCAGCACTAAAAATTGTTTTCATATTTCCTGGGAAGTTCTCTTTTGATTTTTTTTTTAGGCACAGGATCTCCGGGTTACAGTCCAGGATGCCCTACAATCCTCTGTGTCCCAGGTTTGCTTTGAACTCTCCATTTTCCTGCCCGTACCTCCCGAGTGTGCCAGGTTAGAGACACATGCCACCACTACCTACATCTGTAATGCCTGAGAACACTCTAAGGAATAAAGTACCATGATATGTGAAAGGGGTTTAAAAATCACAGTTCAATGTTAATGAGGTTTCCCAGAATGCTTGGTTCACTGACTCTATGGCTGCTTTCACAGAACATCGGAGTAGTGAAAGAATGCATGGCCTTGAAACCTAATCTGTGCATAATATATGATACTTTACATGCAAGCTTTATTGATCCTGAGCTATATATAAGAAATATAGACAAGGATGGTGATGCAGGCCTATTATTCCAGCACTAAGGAGAATTTGGAGCCTAAATCCTGCCTGAGCTACACAGATCATCTCTAAAATTGGATGTAGTTGCTCATTCCTGTATACCCTAGCACTCAGGAGAACCGAAGCAGGAAGACTATAAAGTTTGAAGTCAGCCTGGGCTACTTAGCATGTTCCAGCAAGCCTGGGCTACTGAACAAGATCCTGTCATTAAAAAAGAAAAGAGAGAGAGAGAGAGAGAGAGAGAGAGAGAGAGAGAGAGAGAGAGAGAGAGAGAGAGGAAAAGCAAAGCATGGTGATGTCATAAATACAGTGAAGTTTGGTGGCACGCCCTATAATCACGACCCTTGAGACACTAAGGAAGGGAGATGATGAAGTCAAGGCCAGCCTGGGATGCACAGTAGATTCAAAGTAAACCTAAGCTGAGTTACATATTGAGATCCTGTCTGAAAATAACAAGTCACAACACCTGTGTGAGACTGCTAACTTCTAACTCCTGATAATCTCTCAGCGAATCTTCCTAAAAGACAGCTAAAACTACACTCCTACCTAGTAAAAACTTTCTTTTGACATAGACTGTCCATAAAGTATAACATCTAAAAAGAATTTTTAATTAAGGAAACATTGGTATACAAGAAGAGTTTAGTAAGTCAATGTGCTGCTAATTCTGGTAAGCTCCAATGCCATTTCCTCCTTTGCTTCCTCTGTCTTCCACCAAGAAATGAGCTCTCTCGCTAATGTCACATCGAGTCATGTCCACCACCCACCTCTAAAGCTCTGGACTTTAATACCTTATGAAGCAGTAATTTCTCCTGTTCACATCTCCCCTACTAGTCTTGTAGCTTCTTAAGGTCAATATCTACCTGTGACTCACTCTGTGTACACAACAGCCATGTGAACAAAGATCAGAACATAGTATATGCACAGGTATTCACTGAATGAATGGAATTTGGTCCATGAGCTATATATAGTCTACATTAAGTGTCTCAGGTTTCTGGGGGCTATAAGCAATGAGTCATATCATTTACACTGAACAATGCCTAGAACAAATATTCAGTAACATCAAGAAGGCTAAAACTATCAACATGAAAAACATAAAAATAAAAAAAAAGGAAGCAACATGAGGATATAGATTAATAGGAAGGCTTGTCCAGCATGCATAAGGAACCTGTATTCTACACTCAGCACATATGCATGCACACATTCCAACACACACACACACACACACACACACACACACACACACACACA
>JADRCC010203960.1:0-17581 GCA_019843855.1 Hylomyscus alleni
GAGAGAGAGAGAGAGAGAGAGAGAGAGAGAGAGAGAGAGAGACTATTTGATTGATTGTTTGTGTGTATGGAAATATAAGGTATTTGGGATCTGAGGTCATGAAGCTTCATAAAGGAACCCAAATGAGTTCATTGATTCTATCTCAAAATGAGAGATCAGTAGTGTCTTTGAAGTCAAGTCTTTGTGTAGGAAAAAGTAAAGCTTATTACTAGTCAAGAAATAAGAAAAAAAGTTATAAAATACAAAAAAAAAATTAGTGTAAATTTTCTCCACCTAGAATTTAGCCAGTGAACCCAGAAAAATCAAGGAACATGTGCTCAGGAGGATCTCACCAAGAAGTTTGATGGACTCTGAGACCAGGGAATTTCAACACATACATGTTCGATAAGGGGCATGAAAATCTGAAACCAATAGATTTCAATGCCTACCCTAACTTTTCCAAGTGCAGGTGATCGCATCACAAGAATAGCTCTGTAAGGCTGACTTCATTATGCCCTGACAAACTGTGAGGATAATGAAGCTTAGCATCTACAAGAAGAAGAACAAAGGTCCAGAGATGAGAAATTGGCAACACTCAAAATGATTCCCCCCCAAAACACACTGTTGGTCCTAAAGTAAGAGATCATCAATCATGGAAGATCATGCTGAATGTGAAAAATATTGTGGCATCTGGAGAAGAGCAGCAAATATTAAGTTGTACAGACTGAAAATGGCAAGCAAAAGTATGGTTATGGACTGTGAAGTTGACAGATATCCAATATTTCACATTCTAGCCATATGACAGAGGAGTTACTTCCAAAGATCATAGCAAGACTAAGGCAGTACTTATATCCTGAAGTACCTAACTAAGGTAAATACAACTGCCTAGTGGAGTATGGTGTGGAATGGGGTTGGGGGATCTCTTTCTCAAAAGGAAAGAAGGACCAACTGAGAAAATACCACCTCCTAATTCATGTTATTGTTCATTTATATTGGAATTTATTTATTGGCATTTTTATTTTTAATACATTATAATTTGAACATATTTTTCCCCTCCCTCAACTGCTTTCAGATTCTCCCTATCTCTATACTCACCCAACTCAGTGTTTCTTACCTCTCTCAAAAATAAAAGAAAACCAGACAATACAAAGACACAAATCATAAAACCAAGTAAAGCAAAACCACAGAAAATCATGTAGTCTGCTTTATGTTGGCCAAATACTTCTGAGCATGAAGTCTTCCTTCAAGTGTTGTTGTTGTATGCAAAATAACTCCATGGCATAAAATTGATTTTCTCTTCTTCCACAGGTATCAATTGAAAATAGTTTATTGGTTAAGGGCATGATTTTGGATTGTGTTCCTCTCCCCTCTACTGGGATTGTATCTGGTTTGAACTTGTGCAGGCTTTGTTTATGATGTCAGCTTCTGCGAGTTCATATGTACACCACTCCTGTTTTGTCAGGAAGATGCTGTTCCTTTGGAAGAATACATCCAAGCATTCAGCTTCCTTTTCAGCACAGTTAGCTCAGTCTTAAGGGGAGGAATTTAATCAGGCTATCTGTTTTGTGAATGGTTCAAAATATAAGAATAAGTAATGATTATATGATTCCGGTAGATCAATAAGAGAGACTAACAATCAGGAAAAGGAATCTCCTTAAACAAGCTTCTTCAAAGTAAAGGTAACTGCCATCCAAGTAAATATATATTCCAGAATGAGAGTAAAACATTGCCAACCTCTAAAATATAAGATACATACACGAAAATATTAAGAAATGGGCTATGAAACTTAAGAGAGTTTTTAAACGATGAAACATATAGGACTAGTAAACACTTTAAAGTCTCACCGTCACAATGGCATAAGGATAAGCAGAACAGGATAATACCAATAGACATACCAAGGAGTATGAGAAAATTCCAAGATGTGTCAGCCCCACACAAAGAGATAGAGGCAAATAAGGAATTCTGGGAGCAGGAGAAATAGTCTTCTTTAGGGAAGATATGAGCAATTGCTCATTCAATACCCTATGGTCAGCTGTAAAAACATACATGTGGTCACATTATGCAGATAGAGAAGGTTATATTTGAGAGTATATATATTAACATAATAAATGCAAGTTAAAAGCAAGTAATGAGAAAGGAAGCCATTAATTTGAAAGAAAGAATGATGGGTTATATGGAGACATTTGAAGAAACTAAAGGGATGTATAGGACATATACATATATATGTATATGACAAACACATATATGTGTTTGTGTATGTATATATATATGCAGATCATATATATGTATATATATATACACACATACATACATATATCATAATTTGAAGAATCATGTGTATGTAAAAATGTTTACTATCCTTAGACATCATGAAAATATAAATTAAAATTGTTTTAAGATATTATTTAACCCCACTAAGAATGGCCACTATCAAAAATACAATTGACACCAACTGCTGTGTTTAATATAGGGGAAAGAAGCACTTACACACTTTTGGTATGATTTTGTGTTAGTGTAACCGTTTTGGAAATAAGTATGAAATTTTCATAGAAAGCTAGAAAAGTAACTTTATATGACCTAATACTACCATTCTTGGATATATTTCCTAGCAACTTGATAACTTATTAATAATAATAATATTAATAATAATATTATATTAATGATAATAACCTATAGTAGGGATAATTGTTTCTACATGTCCTGTTAGAATATCAACAGGTTTCTATTCACAGGTAAAAGGATAAGGAATAATGCTATGCATATATGCAATTAAATTTTATTCATCTATTAAGAAAAATTTTACTAGGGAATTTTAAAGTAACTGGCTAGAATGGAAAAATTGCTCAGTGAGGTAATTTGGGCAACACACACACACACACACACACAAACACAAACACAGAAAGTTCTCTATAATATGTAGGCACTAACTTCTAGACCTTGGGTATGTCTGACTTGGGATGCCTGGAAAAGCCAGGGAATTAAGAGTTACTGGGCAAGAGATGCCTCAATGTCAGGGATATTAGAGTACAGGTAAAATGAAGGAGAGAGTGCTAATACTGGTGTAGAAATAAGTGGGGAGATTGGTGAGACTGGATGAACTGGATACAGAATTAACAAGGGTCAAGAGTATATGAAAAGGTACTATCTTTTAAATTAAATATTTTAAATTTATAAATGACTATTATATGAATCGATCTGCTCTCCTCCTTTAATTTTTATCTTATCACCCTCAACCTATTTTCCTTTTCAGCATAATGTGCTCTATCTTTACTTAATTTTCATCTATCTATGTATCTATGTATCTATGTATCTATCTATCTATCTATCTATCTATCTATCTATCTATCTATCTATCTATCTTTCTATGTATCTATCTATCTATCTATCTATCTATCTATCTATCTATCTATCTATGATTTATGTGTTCACTTTCTATCCTAATGGCATCACTTTACCCCCTCTCCTCCCAGCCCCACTCTTGCAAATCTCTCCCTGACATTACCCCCTCAGAGAAGGGGAAGTCCCCTTTGCATGCTACCCTGCTTTGTTGCATCCAGTCACTGTAGCACTGATTGCATCTTTTCCCAACTGAGGTACAACCAGGCAGTCTAGCTAGGGAAAGGTGATCTAATATCAGGCAAGAGTATCAGAGGCAGTTTCTGCTTCAGTTGTTAGGGGACCCACATGAAGAGTAAGATGCACATCAGATACAAATGTTTAAAAGGCCTACATCCATCCTGCATGCTCCCTGGTAGGCAGCCCAATCTCTGTGACCTCCACCCTTCCATAGGCCCAAGTTAGTTGATTTCGTAGGTCTTCTTGTGGTGTCCTTGACCTCTCTAGCTCACTAAATTCTGTCCCCGACTCTTCTAGAAAATTCCCAATCTTTGCCTGATGTTTGGTTGTGAGTCTCTGAATTTGTTTCCAACCGCTGATGGATGAAGATTCTCAGGAGATAGGTATTCTATGCTCTAGTCATTAATCATAGCAGATTATCATTAATAGTACCAGGGTTGGCACTCTAATATGAATGAATCTCAATTTGGACCAATCCTTAGTTGAACTTTTCCATAGTCTGCTACAACTTTATCACTCTGCATCTTGAAGGCAAGACTATGTTTTTTCTTCAGAGACTCAAAGTTCTTGTCATACAGGAGTTTCCTTTGTTGGATTGAGTTACACAAAAATATTTTTTATTATCTGTCATTATTCTAAAGGCTAGTGTTTCCCTAACTTCTTCCTTTTCCTGTTTATCATGTGTATAAAGGAGAGTTACTGGTTTTTGTTGTTGTTGTTGTTGCTGCTGTTGTTGAGTTAATTTTGTGCCCTGCTGACATTGCTGATGGTGTTTGTTTCAGCTGCCTGCAGGTACATACGAATGGGGTCTTCTGGAAGAGGAGTAGGAGCCTAAGAGAATAAAGGGAATCAGACAGTAAGAGGAATAAATAAAAAATGGGACCGAGGCATGGTTCTGCTTTCAGTCCAAAGTATATTATTCAATTGAGAAATCAAGCCAGCAGGCAAAATGCCACTCTTAGTCCACCAGAATCCTGTGGCCAAATTAGCATCTGGATGCTTGGTCTTGAAGTCAAGGGAAGCAAAACCACAGGGCATAGCTGTTAGTAGGAACCTTGAGGCAGAGAAATGGCAGGAACAAAAGGGACTTTGTTTACCTAACCCCAGGTGGGCAAGCTGATTGAGGCTAAAGCAAGTTCTGAGTCGATAGGCTTTGGGCTGAGGAGAGGTCTCAATTCTTCCTTAGCTGTACTGGGGCATATTTATGCACCAAAGTCCTGCCTGGGAATTTTGGTGTCTTGGAGGCCCTGCCTGTTTTAGATGTAGATTTACGGGACTCTCCTTTACCCATCTTGGATATCATGTGCAGCTAGTTTGTGTTTATTTGCACAAACCAGTCCTTTAGTGTTTATTATTAATAAACACCACCTCTTGGCACTTGACTCTGTCTTAGATTGTTGAGAGCCATAGATTCAGGGATATGCCCTTGACTGGAGGCTCTCACAGCACCTTTTCCCAAACACACCAAAGCCAGGTCATGCCTATAATAACTTTCTTGATCAAGATGAATATTTGCCATGTAGAGCCTCTCTGAAGTCCAGTGTGGAGCAGGGCCTGTGTGTCTGTAACTAACCTGCTTGACAAAAGCTCAAAAGTTTAAAAACAGCAAGCTTAACATTATCTTTGGGGATATCCCAGGCACTCAATTCAGTTGCAGATTAGCAATGCTCAGGCCCAAGGTTTGGCCTCCAGGTGTAGGAGGAAGCCACTGTTAAGTGTCAGGAAAAATGTGGAGGCTATTTCAGCCAAGTGAACTTTGTCAGCTAATAAAAATTTCTAGCCATAATTTTAGTTGAAAACATGTTTATTAAAAAGACTTTGGACCTGCATCCACCTGACTAACCATTCAGGCTGCCATCAGGCTCTGTCATACATGGAGCCTCTTTCCCAGATTAAAACAGGATCAGGACCATACCAGGTGTTAGTAAACGGATCTTGCCATTTTATCACGCGTAAGAACTGGAAATGTGTGGACACCAATGGCAGTCTGAGGCAGACTGACCTTTAGCATCAGACTGCAAAAAAGATTTTTTTAAAACAAGCAAAAATTGAGATATGTTTTAGGAGGTAACTTTGGAGTGAAAGGTATGATTCCCACTCCTTTAATTATTAAAAATCAAATTTTCAAAGTGCAAAGTGCACATTGAGTAATTTATTGTCTCTGAGAATTATAAATCATCTCCGTAATATGGATAATGTTAAATTGTTGACAAAATACCTTAAATGTTTGACTATAATAGTCTGTTCCATAATCTGTTTTAATCTGATTAGGAAATTAAGTATAGAAATCTAATATAGGCAATAACCAATTACATTTTTTGTTGTTTCTCATGTTAAGGCAACTGCAACTTGAAAGTCTGAAAAGGAATTAATAGTCACATGTGTATATTTTATTTTTAATTTTTAAATTAGAACTATTTTTTTAAAAAATGTCAAATTGTCATAAGCAATTGTAAGCTCTGATATATACATGTATACATATATCAATATACAAATTAAGGCTTAATTTTAGTACTTGATAAATAGTGACTACAGCATATAGTTTAATTATTTGTGCTGAAGTAGGAGGTGAAGTCCTGAGATTAAATATGTGACTTACATATAATTTTCTCCCATAGAAGGGCTGTAGATATATATACTATTATGGGATATATATATATTTATAGGAAATATAAAAGCATGCATTTAAACAAATCTTAACAATTTGTCTTTTAGATAATAATTACCATTTTGTTTAAATTTTATTCTGTGTAATAAACCAAATAAAATTTTTTCTGTGTAATAGGCCAAATATATAATATTTTGCAATAACCAACTTAATTGCTGTTTGAAGCAAGAAATATACATCTCATCAGGTTTTTAAGAGATGATTTCTATTATATATTTATGATTTTATTATATAATTTTTTATTAATATCACCACAACTTCATAATAAGATGTTAAAAGTTTACTTTGAATATGGAAAAGATGAATTTATATTAATGTTCTTCTTTGCCAAAGAGTTTTGTTGTTACAGAAGCTTTCTTTATCTTCTGTAAAAACCTCTGAGGCTCTCAAGGCTTCTAAGTCTTATGGTGAACTTAAGGTAAGGCCTTATTTAAAACAAATTTGAAATAAGTAACTCATATTTTTATACTTAATACAACTTTTCTCGACATAACTGAGGGTTAAATATTGAAAAAGATATTGCCTCTGAAACTTTTTCTAGAGTAACTAATACTCGTTTTTAAATTTCATGGTATAAGAGCAAAGGTATTGAAATTCTCTATTAGAGGGATTAGATAATAATCAATATACACTGAAAAATTCAAAGTCCTACCTTCTTGTATTGAAGCAGAGACAAAAAAATTATATATAATGTAAGGTTTTTAGTCACTTTTTAAAGGCAAAATTTTCTAATGATTATAAATTCACTAGAAGCAAAATCCTCAAAATTACCAGAATGTAGAGGGAAAAACAACATTTTAAAAACACAATAACTTTATATGAAGTAACCAGGCTAGATTATAATGCTTTTATAAATTTTACAGCCTCATTGACTTTTTATAAATTTTAAATTTAAAATTTTAGATCTATGATAATATTGTTTTTAATTAATAAACTATAACCAATGGAACTTTGTCAATTTTAACAATACTTTTACATTTCTTTTGAAATATTAAGCCATAACCATAACTTTTGGAGAGCAAAACTCAACTTTAAACAATCTGTTTTCTTTTTCTTTTTCTTTGTCTTTTTATGAGACATTTTCTTTATTTACATGCCCAATTTCCCCTCCAAAAAAGAAATAAAATAAAATTAAATTAAATTAAATTAAAATTAAAAAAACAAAAGCGATAACAACAACAATCGCAACAATAACAACAACAAAACCATGTTCCTTCCCCCTTTCTCTACTCACCAACCCACTCTCTCTCACTTCCTGACCCTGACATTCCCCTACAGTGGGACATAGAACCTTCATAGGGCAAAGGGCCTCTCCTTCCATTGATGACTGATTTGGCCATCCTCTGCTACATATGCTGCTGGAGCCATTAGTACCAATATGTGTACTCTTTGGTTGGTGGTTTAGTCACTGGAAGCTCTGAGGGTACTAGTAAGTTCATCTGTTGTTCAACCTATGGAGCTGCAAACTCTTCAGCTCCTTGGGTCCTTTCTCTAGCTCCTTCATTGGGGACCCAGTACTCAGTCCAATGGATGGCTGTGAGCCTCTACTTCTGTATTAGTCGGGTACTATCAGAGCCTCTCAGGAGACAGCTATATCAGGCTCCTGTCAGCTAGCACTTGCTGGAAACCACTATAGTGTCTGGGTTTGATGATTGAATTTGGGAAGGATTCCCAGGTCGAGCAGTCTTCAGTATCTGCTCCATAGTTTGACTCTGCAACTCCTTCCATGGGTATTTTGTTCCCCCTTTTAAGAAGGAATGAAGTATCCACACTTTGGTCTTCCTTATTCTTGAGTTTCCTGTGTTTTGTGGATTGTACTTTGTGTATTCCAATCTTCTCAGCTAATATCCTCTTATAAGAGAATGCATACCATGTGTATTCTTTTGTGATTGGCTTACCTCATTCACTCAATATTCTCCATCTGGATGATATTTTCCATCGATTTTCCTCATTGTTTTCTTTAAAATCAATATCTACCACCTAGTAATTGACCTGCAACTTAAAGCACGGCTGCTAGATGGTGCCAGGTAGCTGCCAAACTCTAGCTGGTGTCTATCTGCTGAGATTTTGGCCATCTTGGCTGACTCATACCATTTGTCTTGAGCTATCAATTTTAAGCTACCCTTTTGTTACCAGTGTTACAACTTTCTGCCATATCCAATAACTTAAAAGCCAATAATGACTCCTTCTTAAAAGCAGTTTCTCAGTCGGGCATCCTAACTTAGCCTCTGTTCTGTCAGCCATCTTCTATTTATTTATTATCAACATGAAACACAGAACCACAATCATTTATACCACAAGACAAAGACACAAACCGATATGTAAACACATAGTTGCACCGAGTATAACACAGAGTTAAGACTAGGAATTTCCTCTTACTCCTGCTTTTCCATTTTGCCTCTTGCCTCCTTACTCCCCCTCTCTCCCCACTCCCTTCCCCCCTCTCTCCACTTGGTCATGGCCAACCCCTACTTCTCTACTCTTTCTTTCTCTCTGCCTTTCTTTACTTCTGCTACCCTCTCAACTCCCCTCCCCATGCCCTAAATAAACTCTATTCTATACTAAAAAAAAAAAAAAAAAAAAAAAAAAAAAAAGTCTAGGAATTTCTCCTGTCTGAGTCATAAAGAAAGCAAGACGTCTCTCAGTTTCCGTCTCTGGGATAGCTCTGAAATCCATTTTCTGTCAGTCTCAATTGCTTTTTCTCGTGTATATATACATATATTTTGCTTTGTTTTTGTATTTTACTATTTTTATCTATTTTTATTTCATTTATGCCTTTATTCCTCATGCCTAAATGTAATTCTTTGACAATGGACAATTGTCTATTTGAAGCTTCCAATCCTAAGTGTCGCTACCAAATCCTAAGTGAGATTAAAACCGGGCCAGTGCAGTCCTAACCTAGCAGGTATCCTCTTGCACCCCATAAATTGTTTACCTATGCTGGACACAATTTTCTTATTTCTGTTTCCTGTGAAGTTTCACAAGGCACCACTGTTCTCTATTTACCTCTTTGTTTCCAGGCCCTACATTACGCACCAACTGTTTCCGCCGCCTGCAGTTACATACGAATGGGGTCTTCTGGAAGAGGAGTAGGAGCCTAAGAGAATAAAGGAAATCGTAAGGCAAGAGGAATAATTAAAAAATGGGAATGAGACATGGTTCTGCTTTCAGTCCTAAGTGTATTATTCAACTGAGAAATCAAGCAGGCAGGCAAATCCCCACCCGCAGTCCACCAGCTTCCAGTGGCCAAATTAGCACTCTTGAAGTCAAGGGAAGCAAAACCACAGGGCATAGCTGTTAGTAGGAACCTTGAGGCAGAGAAGTGGCAGGAACAAAAGGGGCTTTGTTTATCTCACCCCAGGTGGGCGAGATGCTTGAGGTAGAAGCAAGTTCTGAGTCAATAGGCTTTGGGTTGGGGAGAGGTCATAGTGTTCTCTACTTACATTGATGTAGGAGTTCTCTGGTAGAACTTTTAGAGTCACTTCTGCTAGCCTATCCTCTCTGAATCGAGATATTTTGCCTTCTTCCTTTCCAATTCTATCCCCTTAAGCTTCTTTAGTTGTCAGATTGCTCTAGCTAGAATTTCAAGTACCCTGCTGAATAGAAAGGGAGAAACTGAGTAGTCTTGTCTTGAGCCTAATTCTAGTGCAATTGCTTTAGATTTCTCTCCCTTTAATTTGATGTTAGCTATTGACTTGCTGTATGCTACCCTTATTTCATTTAGGTATGTTTTATTGTCTTTCTTTGTTTATTTTTAATTTAGGACTTAATGTTAATAATTTTCTGAGGTAGTCCTACGTTTAACATGGGTCAAAGTTTCCATTGTATTATGTAATTGATTAAATTCACTTCCAGGATTTTAATCCTCCTAGTATGGGAGGATGCAGATTCTGAACTATCAATCTTTTGTAGCCAGGCAAAGCTTCCAGCAGTAGGAGTGAGTTATATTTCGTTGGGTTTTTGACCATGTTGTTTTCCATACTATGGAGACCTCTAAACAACCCAAAGCTAGAAGGTCACTTTCTGAAAACTTACATTGGGCTCCCATAGTTGAGGATAACATAAACTTAGCTTGTTCAACAGGGCTATTGAGTTGATGTGGACATGGCATCTTTACCTCTACATTCTAGTCACTTCGTCGGAAGATGGTCCTCTGTGGACTACAGAAAGAGATCCAGACACTGAATGAACTAGTCACAAAACCTTCAACATACCATCCATCTATTCATCCTGCAAGATGTACTGGCACTATGATGACCCAGAACTTGTGACAGGCCAAACGATATGTAATGTCTGATTTAACTTGAGGTTACTCCTTACACTGCTTGGGTGACCTGAAACAAAAGACTTGATAGCCCAGAGACCTATGGTAGAACCAAGTGCTATTGGGTTCTACCAAACTAGCAAAGAAACATACAAACCAAAAACTCCTTGAAATGATTCCCAATTTTGGATAAAGGAATGGATAAGGAAACTGTAGTATTGGTCTGTGCCCTGTAAAGTGATCATCATAAAGGCTTCCTCTGACAGGATATGGAAGTTGGTAGGGAGACCCACAGCTAGACATTAGGAGGAACAAGAATCCAAATTAGAGTTCTTCATTAGGTCACTCCTGTCAGAGATCCCAGAACTCCAAAGAAGAAGAGAAGGAAAGACTCTAGGAGTCATAGAGATGGAGAACACCAGGAGAATATGGCCCACTGAAGCAACTAAGGAAGACTCTTATGGACTCACGGGGACTGAAGCTGCAAGCATGAGGCCTGACACAGGTCTCTAAGTACATGCTATGGCTATTAGCTTGGTATTTTTCATAGGACCCTGACAGTGGGGATAGATGTATCTCTGACTTTTTTGCTTGCTCATGAGACTCTTTTCCTTCTTGTGTAGCCTTCATAGGAGGGCTTTTGCCTTGTCTTATTGAATCTTGTTTGGTCCAGTTTGGCTGTTGTCTCTTAGAAGCCTGCTCTTTTCCCGAAATAAAAAAGGAGGAAGGGAGTGAATCCGAGGAAGTGGGGAGGTAGGGGCACTCTAGGAGGAGTGGCAAGAGGAGGAACTGTGTTGTCTTGTATGAGGATGTAGTGTATGAATACTCCTTTTCTCCTCTTCATTATTATGTTCCTGTTTTTACTTTCTTGTTATTTGGGGTTATTCCATGTTAGTGACTAACACATAAGAGAGAAAATGGGACATTATTAATATTTCTGAATATTACTAGACTCAGTCACAAGAACATTTTTGTTTGTTTGTTTGTTTGTTTTTATATCCTGATAGCAGTTTACTCTCTCTCTCCTTTCTTCCTAATCCTCCATTCCCCCTCCCTCCATATCTTCTTTTCTGTTTCTTGTAAAGGGCAGGCTTCCCATAGATATCAACTAGCCTTGGCTTATTATGTGTCAGTATGATTGTGTACCTGCTCTCATGTTAAGATGAGATGAGATAACCTAGTAGGAGAAAAAGATCTCAAATGCAGGCAATAGTATTAGAGACATACTCTGGTCCCACTATTAGGAGTTTCATAAGAAGAGCAATCTACCCAAATGTACCATATGTGCAAAAGGGCTAGGCTGCTCCCATGAAGTCTCCCTGGTTGTTCATTCAGGCTGCATGAGCCCCTTTGAGTGAAGGTCAGTTGACTCTGTGGTTTTCTTGTGGTGTCCTTGATAACTTTGACTTCTACAGTCTGTTTTCCTCTTCCACAGGATTCCCCAAGCCTGGCCTAATGCTTCATTGTAGGCCTCTGTTTCCATCAGTTGCTTGGTAAGGCCTCTCTGATGACAACTGGGCAATCTATGCACATAACAGAATGTCATTAGGAATCATTTTGTTGCCCTGTTTCTTTTCTTTCTCTTCTTTCTTTTCTTTCCTTTTCTTCTTTTCTTTTCTTTTCTTTTTTTTTTTTTCTTTTTTGCCAGTAAAGTTTGGTTCTATGCTAGGACTCTGGGCTATTCAGCCTCTAGTTTATGGCCCTCCAGGCAATACAAGGGGATAGGTTCCTTCTCATGGCATTGGTCCCAAGATGGGTTAGCCTTTAATTGGCCACTTACACAATTTCTGTGCCACATCATTTATCCTAGCACATCTCACAGGTCAAATAAATTGTAGGCTGAAGTTTTATGGCTGGTTTGATGTCACAATATTTTCTAGTTCATCTATTTACCTGCTGATTTCATTTTCCTTTATAGATTAATAGAATTTCATTGTAAATACACATCACCTATTCCCTATCTATCCACACAGTGAAAAATATTCAGTTTCTTTTTATTTAGTAGATATTATGAATATTATCAATCAAAATGACTGAGCAGATGTCTTTGGAATAGGACTTATAGTCCTTTGGCCATGTGCCAAGAATTGGTACCACTTTGTAATATGGTAGTTTTATTTTTCTTTTTCATATGGATTTCCAGAGTAGCTGCACTAGTTTGCAAGCCTATCAGTAGTGAATGAGGGTCCACACCTCTTCACATCTTTTTGCCAGCCTTTGTTGAAGTTTGTTATATTGGCCATAGCCATTCTGATTTAGATGTCAAGGGAGAAAAAAAAAATCAATTCTCCTACCCAGAAATGATGCCTATAAACCACAATAACGACTAGCACAACAATGTATCAATAAAGATTCAATTAATGGCTCTTTTATCTTGGAGGTAACTTAAAGGTTTCTAATTAGTTTAAGGGCCTATTCAGTCAGGGAGAATTAATGGATGATGCTATAAACCTTGACAGCCATACATGACTGGTGAAGTCTTTAGATAGACTTAGAGGATAACATGCTGCTACTACTACAACTCCACAAAACTATTAACGTTTCAATTTCTGTTTTGAATGCGTATGCACATACTCTCTGTTAAGTGTAGCACTCATCAAAGAAGCTTCTTTATACAGCAGGTGAAGGCCATTATAGAAAGCTACAACTGGTTAATTTGAAAGGGCAAGTGACTGAAGGGTCCCTCACCAAAAATTGATACCTCTAAAATACAACCCCACATCTAAGGCTCAGAAAACATCACAGAATAGGCAGTGGGAAGAGTGTAGGAGCCAAGAACCAGAACATCTGCTGTAAGATTTCTTATTTTAAGTAGAACAAGGAACCTGCATCTACATAATCTAAGCAATATTGTAAGTAAAGTAAAATCTGAATAGAAACAACATAAGTTGACACTTTAGCATGGATGAAAGAAATCTCACAAGGTACTCTGAGAACAGCTAAAGACAATTAATGAATGCTGAGATACATATGTGTGTATATGTACATGTGTATATGTATGTATATATACATATTTGTATATATACATGTGTCCATATGTACATCACTAAGTATGCTCAGTATTATGATTATATATTTTATATATGTATACATATAACAATAATAGTTGACAAAAAAGGACAAGTAAACATATTACACTTATATTCAAGACCAGACATGAATCTTACAAATGTACTATTATGTAAAATTAACCAAATACAAAGGAAACTCAATTTTGTGAAATTTTAAATTAATAACTGTTTAAACACAATAAAATTTAATTCAGAATAAGTGCTACTTTGGAGACTGAGGGTGCTAGCCATACTCGCTTTCTAGATCTGGACAGAAACTTCATAGGAACTCACAATGACAAAACTCACGGAGCAGACGACAGGATAGTTGGCAGATTCTGAGGTATTTTAAAGGAAGAAAAATGTATTGGGATATAATTTTTCAGCATCAAGTTATATATTTTCTCATGAGTTCAACTACAATCAGGGATGAAACATAACATATTTTATAAGTAAGACAATTGAAGCTACTATAGATTTTTTTCTGGATACAATTGAATGATACCTAGCAAATTCTCATGAAATATTTTTAAATATTTCATGAGAAATATCCTGATTTTTAAGACTTCTGCCAACTGAAATAATCAGAGATAAAACATATTCAAGTATAACATAGTATTTCCATACTTTAATACCTACATATATATTAAAAAAAAACTAATTATTTAAAAGTGAAAATATATCAGCATATTTTGGAGAAATAAAAATAATTTAAATTCAGACACTAAAGAGAGCATTTTCTTTCCATTTATCTATTTACTTTTATGGAATTATTGAAATTTTATTATATTAATTACAAGTAAAAACAGTATGCCATTGAGATTAACCAGGCCTGAAGCCTATACATGTCAATATTTTTTCACACAGTTAGAAAAGTGACTCTGAAGCTGTAGAGCTTCAAAATGAATTTTAAACTTTCACTGCTGACTATGTTTTTGTGCACTTATCCATGGCTAACCTAAAATATGACTAATAGATACAATTGGCTTCATATCTTCTTCCAAAACTCATGCTTCCTTTTCATTGAATTTAATTCTTTCCTGTCACCCAATATTCTCTCTTCTTTCTACATGACTATTGTGCTCTTATGATGTACTTTTGTTTACATATACACAGACAGAGACACAGAGAGACAGATAGACAGAGGATTTTATGCATTTTACTGTAAATTTTCAATTTGATATTTCCTTAGAGCAGAATAATGTTGCAGTTTATAAATACCTTATTTTTATTATCCATTCTTACATTTAGGGACAAATAGGTTGGATCCATTTTCTTACCACAGAAAATAAAACAGCAATAAATATGGGTTTGCAAATTCATCTAGAATAGAATATAGAGTTCTATGAGTTTAGGGCCAGGAATAAACTGTCTGGGTCACATGGGAGTTCTCCTTTTAATTTTATGAAGAAACTCCAAACTGATTTCCATAATGGCTATATTACTTTGCACTACTATCAGAAGTGAATTAGGGTTTCTCTTTGTATCCTGTCCAAGACTTGTCAGGTTTCTTGATGCAGCCATTCTGGCTAGAATGAGGTAGTATAGCAAAGTCATTTTTAATTGCATATTCCTGGCGGCTAAAATGTTTAACACTTTTGGTTTTCTTGTTTGTTTGTTTTGGTTTTTATTGTTAGTTTTGTTTTTGTATCTTTGGGTTGCCTTTGCTGTCCTGGAACTCCATCTGTATACCAGGCTGATCACAAACTCACAGAGATCCGCATACTTCTGACTTCCTATTTTTGGAATTAAAAGCATGTGCCACCACTGTCTGGGTGACATTAACACTTTTTAAAATAGTTATTGGCAGTTTCTGATGCATTTTATATATTATCAGTTCAATTAAGTAGATCATTTGTTGATTAAAAGTTTTATATATGTATGTACACATACACACACTATATACATATATATATATATATATATATGTATATGTATATGTGTGTGTGTTGTTGTTGTCTGTGTGTTAGTATTTGTCTTAGTCAGGGTTTCTATTCCTGCACAAACATCATGACCAAGAAGCAAGTTGTGGAGGAAAGGGTTTATTCAGCTTACTTCCACATGGCTGTTGATCACCAGAGGAAGTCAGGACTGGAACTCAAGCAAGTTAGGAAGCAGGAGCTGATGCAGAGGCCATGGAGAGATGTTCCTTACTGGCTTGCTTCTCCTGGCTTGCTCAGCCTGTTCTCTTATAAAACTCAAGACTTCCAGCCCAAGGATGGCACTAATTGAGAAAATGTCCCACAGATGGATCTCATGGAAGCACTTCCCCAATTGAAGCTCCCTTCTCTGTGATAACTCCAGCCTGTGTCAAGTTGACACACAAAACCAGCCAGTACAATTGACCCCTTGTCAACTTGACACATAAACACATCACTATTAAGCCTCAACCCTTATGTTCTTATTCATCCCAAAGATCTAAAGTCCCATAATCTTTACATATTAGAAGTTCAATCAATTTAAAATGTCCAATATCTTTTGAAATTCAGTGTCTCTTAACTGTGGGCTCCACAAAAATACATTCTTCCTTCAAGAGGGAAAAATATCAGGGCACAGTCACAATCAAAAGCAAAACCAATGTCTGGGATCCAACTCATGATCTTCTGGGTTCCTCTAAGGGCTTTGGTCACTTCTCCAGCTCTGCCCTTTGTAGCACACATCTTGTCTTCTGGGCTCTAGATGCCTGTACCCCACTGCTGCTGCTGCTGTCCTTGGTGGTCATTGCATGGTACTGACATTTCCAAAACACTGCTGTCTTCCACTGTAACTAGGCTTCACTAATAGCCTCTCATAGGCTCTCTTCATGGTGTCAAGCCTCACCTCCTTTGCATGACCCCTTCAGTCCTGGGCCATCAATTGCAAACTGAGGCTGCCTCTTCATCAATGGCCTTCCATGACCTCTCACTGTGCCGAGCCTCAGCTGCTCTTCATGACCTCTTCATGCTGTCAAAACCAGTACCACCTAGGTGACTCTTATACATTACCAAGTCCTGCTGCAGCACAAGGTACAACCTTGGCTATCTCTGGAACACAGCCTCTTTGTGCTCTCAGAAAACACTTCTCAGAAGATGTCACATCAGTGATGCTGGTCTCTTCTTAATCACCGCTAATTTCTTAGCTCCAGCTAACCAGCATCAATAGTCCCAGTAATTCAAAGTTTTCACTTAGTAGTTCTGGTATCTTGTTAATCACAGCTGATACTTCAGCCCCAGCTAACCAGAATCACAGAATCTTCACAATCTAAACAACATGGCTCTGATAAGAGTCTTTAATCTTCCCTCTGAAATTTCACAAGCCAGGCCTTCATCTTCTGCACTGTTCTCTACATTATCTTCCAAGCTCCTACAGAACATCCCACAGAGTTCTTAACAATCAGTGGCTCTTCTAGCTCAAAGTTCCAAAGTCCTTCCACAGTCCTCCCCAAAACATGGTCAGGTTGTCACAGGAATACCCCACTATGCTGGTACCAATTTGTCTTAGTCAGGGTTCCTATTCCTGCACAAATATTATGACCAAGAAGCAAGTTGGGGAGGAAAGGGTTTATTGAACTTACTTCCACATTGCTGTTGATCTCCAGAGGAAGTCAGGACTGGAATTCAAGCAGGTCAGGAAGCAGGAGCTGAGGCAGAGGCCATGGAGGGATATTCCTTACTGGTTTGCTTCTCTGGCTTGCTCAGCCTGCTCTCTTATAGAACCTAAGACTACCAGCCCAGGGATGGCACCACCCACAAGGGGCCCTACTCCCTTGTTCACAAATGCCCCACAGATGGATCTCATGGAGGCACTTCCTCAATTGAAGCTCCCTTCTGTGATAACTCCAGCCTGTGTCAAGTTGACACATAAAACCAGCCAGTACAGTATTTAATGCATGCAATTTAATATATGCAATTTTTGTAAATTCTAGATTCGAGTCTCTTTTCTCAAGTATAGCCTACAGTGATTTTATGCCATTGTTTCCTCTTTGATTCCCTGTGGACAATTTTTTGTTTCTCTCTCTCTCTCTCTCTCTCTCTCTCTCTCTCTCTCTCTCTCTCTCTCTCTCTC
>JADRCC010204008.1:0-14254 GCA_019843855.1 Hylomyscus alleni
CTCTCTCTCTCTCTCTCTCTGTGTGTGTGTGTGTGTGTGTGTTTTGACCTTGGTAGCTTGGGGTGTCCTGGGACTGCTTTTATGAGTGGTTGTTCTGGTACAGAGCAGAGAGATATCTTGTAATATCATGACTGATTTCTAGAAGCAAACCGATAATGCCTTTAGGATCACAGTCCTGATGGCTCTGTCTGCTCTGCTGGATACAGAACACACCAACCTGTGGGACTGGCATAGACCTCTACTGCACCATGTTGCCAGAGGGCCCTTGAAGAAAATGATTGTTCCTCTGTGCCTCCATTTCTGTATCTAAGACCCATGGGGTTGAACTTGAGCTTTTTATTTTTATATTTTACTTTCTTTGAGACAGAGTCTCATGTACCCCAGGCTGGCCTCAAACTCCCTGCATGGTTGAGGATGATGGCAAACTCTCTCCACTTCCCCCGTACTAGGTTTACAGGGACACATCACCCATCATACCCAGCACTGCTATTGTTAGTTGTTACTTGAGGTGGGCTCTTGCTGAGTTGCTCAGGCTAGCTTTGAACTTTTGAGCTACCTTACTTGATGGTGTTGAGATTTCTTGTGTTAGCCATCACTTCTTGCTCTGCCTCTGAAATGATACATCCATTGCTCCTTTGTTCCTGAACTCAGGACTTCGTTGACTTTGCATGGTTGGAATTAAGAGAGGCTAGCCTGCTCTACTGTATCTCACCAAATGTTACCCATAGGCCCCTTCCACAGCTAATATAGTCAGGGAACAATGTCCAAAAAGGAAGAACACATACTGTGTGTGCCTGTTGTGTGTATGGCACGTGGCTCATAGAGACTTATGTGTCTTGTATAGTGTGTCCACCCGGGATCTCGCTGGGACACCTGAGTGTGTGCACAGGTCTGCTGAGACGATATCCCAGGAAGGGTTCTTAGTGTCTACACTAGACCTGTGTGTGGTGTGCCTGCCTCTCTGTGAGAGCCAGGGCAAGTGTCTGTCTTCTTCTCAATTGGATCCTAGAACCTGGCCCTGTGTCTGTGGCAGGGGTGTACTGACAGACGGGATGAGTCCTGGTGTGGTGGCTCATATCACAGGGTGCTCTGCATCCTCTAACCAAATGTAGACGTTTGGAAGAGCACCTGCTTTCAGGTTCTGTAGGAAGACGCCAAGCCAAGCTAATTGTGGCAAACTTTTCCATAAACGTGTCTAGAAGATCCTTTTTCCATGGTTACGGTTACCTTGGCTCTTGTTACATAACTCCCATTAGATTGAGATTCAATCGAGGGTTCCATTTTTTTTTTTTTTTTTAAATATGACCTAAGCTATAAGACTAAGCTATCTTTTATTTATTCTGAACATAAAACTTGGGGTTTTCATTAGGTGTTTGAGTTTATTTGAGAGGCTGTAGACTGTGATGTCACGGAAATGTTCTTGGTCAGGTGCCTCCAAGAGCCAGACTGCCAGGACTCAGGGCCACAGGACAGACAGACACACTGTGTCCCTGAGTCTAGATTCTGGTTCTTTGTCCTTAAGAGCATTGGACAGACGCATTAGGGTAGGCAGGGGAGATGAACAGACTGTACCCCTCTCCCCCTTGTCTTATGGAAACTCTGCTCACAGGGATGAGGAGCCCCCTGTGTGTTAAGATCTTTGGCATTCTCCCTTGAGCTTGGAGGGGCCATGACTCCTTTTTCTGGAGTTCATGAGTAGCAAGCAGTCTACTGTTGTGTATGTAGAGCTCGGCAAAGCAGCATGCCCAAGTCTGTCTTGCTGTGCTGAGTCTGTTGTCCAGCACAGGGGGCTCACTGTCCCCTACACCTCCCCAGGGCTTCCGTTCAGGTTTACATACATTCTCAGCAGTCCTCAGAAGAGAGGGTGTGAGCTTTCAGAGAGCAGGGCCAGGGCCAGGGAGAGGCCAGCTGTCAGGGTGGGCAGGCTTGGCTCCCAGGATCAGGTCTGCCCCACCAACAGGGACTGGTTTTGCCTTGTAAATGATAGCATTGCCTGTAGGCATCTCTGACAGCTGCTCCTGCTTCTGGATTCCAGAAATTTCTATCAAACACTTCATGTACTACTTCCTTTCCTCTCATTTCACCCTTTTTTGTTTTTATGGCCCGCTGACCGTATATAAAGCCTTTGTCACCTAGGTCATCTCATGAGGGGATGGTGGAAACCCCACTTTCAGATCAGGCACCCGATGGCCATGTCATCTTGGCAGTGACTGAGGCAGGATCTGAACCCAGGACCACCAACACCAGCCACAACAGCTATAATGTCAGTGAAGCCAAACAACAACACAAGCCGATGAGGCTGGCCTGAGAGTCGGCCTCCCTCAGCTCCACTGTGAGCTGGTGCCGCTCAGAGGTTACATAGAGGCAGCAGCAGGGCTCCTTCCTTCGTGACTGAAGGTTTCAGTTGCATGAGGAGGAGGCGCATGGCAAGCTAGCTGCTTAGGATTACAGGTTCTGCAGTCGGGGAGGAGGGAGGATTTCCAAATGCTGTGCCTTTGAAATGCACCTGGCTGGCAGCTCACATTGTTGAGCCCGTAGCTTTTAAGCTCAAGCCTCACTCACTCACACACACGGTGGCATGAATAATGAAGGTGTCAGTGAGCAGTCCTGTGTGCTGGGTACACGGGGAAGCCAGAGGTCATCCTTGGATGTCATTCCTCAGAAGCTGTCTACATTGTATTTTGAGATGGCCTCTCACTGGCCAGCGAGCCCTGGAGGTGTGTCTGTCTCTGCCTTCCCAGCGTTAGGTTTATAAGTGCCTATCTCCATGCCTGCCCCCTTTCAGTGGCTGCTGGGACTAGAACTCAGGCCCTGACGCTTGAGACCAACTACCATTACCAACTGAAGTCACTTTTTAACAGATGTAATCCAGACCTGTAATTATTCTATAATTGATGGAAATCAATGTCCTCAGCATGAAAGCGGTGCACCCGAGGTTGTAGAAGAGAGGTGACGGAAGGAAGTGGCTGTGTGTAGTGCCCTAGCCTGCTGCCTGGGTGGGAGGAGTAGATGAGGTCATGTTACCCCATGCCCTTTCCTTGGTGTCTGAAAGTGGAGGGTCCCACCTGTGTGCCCTTCCCTGGCTTGGAGCAGGACCGGTCTAAAGGTGGCAGGCATGCAGGGTGCAAATGGTGGCTGGCTTAGCTTTCTGCATGCTCATTCTGCATGCAGCTGAGTTCTGCGACTTGAGGGATGTGGCTCGTATCCTGCAGCCATACAGTTTGATGGCCTTGACATGAAGCCACAGTGGACTGTGGAATATACCCATGGCCTCTCTGTTTCTTCACACACTTGTGCATCTTGCCCTTTCTCCTGACCGTCCGCTTGCCTTGGTTCACCTTGGACCATTTTGTAGAGCAATGGGCTCATGCAGCAGAGGCCCCTCTTTTACTCAGCTTGCTTTGAAGATGCATCCAACTTGTGTATTTATTTGCTGCTTTACTTTTTACTGCAGAGTAATATTCCACTGCCTGGATTTAACGTGTGTGTCTCCTGCTTTACTTTTTACTGCAGTGTAGTATCCCAGTGCTTGGATTTAGTCCCCCCCAACCCCACTCTTGGTGGTAAGGACATTGGTTGGTTGTATCCAGTATCCAGTTTATGTCTTTTATAAATAAAGTTATCGTGAGCAGATATGTGTGAGGCAGGTGCTCCCGTTGCTCTTGGGTGGATGTCTAGGAACAGAGTGGCTGGGAGGTGTGGTGGGTATGTATATGTTTAACTTTTAAGAAAGCTGCCAAGCTGTTTTCCTGTATTGTTTCTCACAGTCTCACCAGCAGCTGTGGGTTTAAGTTGAGCAGGGTGAGCTCCTTCTCTCAGAAGGGATTCTGCTGTGCCTTCTGGCTCCCAAGTGTACTGCTGGGGTGAGCTGGGCCAGCTGTAGGGGTGAGACCAAGGAGGGGAAAAGGTTGCCATAGAGGTTGCAAAGTACAGACAGGAGCCAGCATGCCTCGCTCTCCCTTCCCTGGTGGTTCAGTTTCCCTGTATGTAAATTCAGGTGTTGACTAAGATCTCTTTCCATTTAGGGGTGCAGGGTGTGGTGGGTGTGTATGCTGTGTGTCCTCTGTGGAACCCTCTGGCAGTGTACAGAGATTTGTTTGTTTGTTTGTTTCGTTTTTGCTTTGGCACAACAAAGGAGGGATGTTACTGGCAACTTGTGGGTGGAGGGCAGGGACATTGCTAAGTAATCTTAGTGCCGTGGGCAGCCTAGAGTTAGTTTGAGGTGGAGAACCTTGGGCTCCCCTCTGTCTCTGCTCTGCACATCTGTCTCAGGTGGGGATGGTGGCATTTTCTAGGAGGTGTGTGTGCCTGTGCTGGAGTGGCCCAGCCCTTCCGTATGGCTAAGGTTCCCTGTGATGACTGGTTCTTCAGCAAGGACTGCCTGCCCACCCCAGGCCCTGGGGCAGAAGCCAGTGCAGCCTGACTTTTCTAGGAACCTGCCCCCACTCCAGTTCTGGGTGGCTGACATAGGTAGACTTTTGACTGAGTTCTTTGATGATTAACCTTTGCTTGACCAGATCACTGGCTTGTTCTCTGACTAGGAGCAAGCCCCCAGGATACCTTCACATGGAACTCTTGACAACTTGCAGTCTAGAACCTTTCTCTGGTACTTACAGGGGAGAAGAAAAACCCTGCAGTTTCTCCAGTGGGGGACTTTTTTTCATAGAGAGGCCTCTGGAGGGGTTCAGTATGTTGGTATCTGTCTCTCTGTCTCCTCTCCCTTCCTCTCTCTCTATCTCTCTTTCTCTCCCTCTGTGTGTGTCTGCTTCTCTTTCTCTTTCCGTTGTCTTTTTCAGTGTGTATGTGTCTGTCCTTCTCTCTCTCTCTCTCTCTCTCTGCATCTCTCTCTCTGTACATCTCTCTTTGTGTATCTGTTCTCTGTATCTTTTTTTCTCTCTGCATATATGTTTTCTCTGTATGTATTTGTTTTCTCTCTCTGTGTATCTCTCTCTCTGTGTATGTGTGTGTGTATCTGTTTCTCTTTCTGTTTTCTCAGTGTGTGTGTCCCCATCTCATTCTGTCTCTCCATGGTAGTCTGTCTGTCTCTGTTTCTCTTTCTCTTTCTCTTTCTCTATTATGTTCATCTGCCTGCCTGTCTGCCCCCATACTCAACTCCTGGCTCTCATATCTGCTTGGAGTGTATGATTAGTCACTATCAATGACATGGCCGTGTCTTTGAGCCCTTCTTGACCTGACACTGTATCAGCAGTGCTGGGAAGCTGCCTTTGATCTTGGTCAAGAGTCTGTTTTCCATTTGGTAAATGCCAAGAGCCATGCAGACTTTATGGTAGGAGCTCATACCTCCTGACCTGCCTCACTGTCCCTGCTAGGGCCTGCCTTGCTGCATGCCACTGCCAAGCAGATGCTGGACGGACTTCCTGGTTCTTCTGTCTTTCGAGTCACTGCTGCGTGGCTTCTTTGTCTCATTGGCAAGTAACCTTTGTACCAGCTGGAGAGCCCGCCTATGCCTCCCTGCCCAGGTTATTGTGAAAATAGATGACTGAAAGTTGTAGTCTTTCAATAAGTGCCTTGGGAGAAATACTCGTCCTTAACCAGGACTTGGGCTTCTGGCTGCCTGACAGGCTCCGCCTGGGCACTCCTTCTGGAGGTGGCACCTGGTCTGATCAAGGTTAGTCTGCAGGGAGTTTTGTATTGTTCCGGTGGCTTCTCCCATACTTTTAGTTCATACATGGCTTTCTGGCTCTTTCTTGGTACTGGAATAATCTGAATATGATGAAGTTTGAAAAATGAAGACTGGCCACTTTCTTCCCTCACTCCGTGTTCAGGAAGGCTACTCTGATTGTGGTGTGTTTGCATGCACACTGCAGCCTCTGTTTCCCACAAGCTCACCTAGCTTGTAGCTGTGGCCCCCATTTCCCACATGTTTATATACGGAGTAGTCACCCTGTCTATCAGCATCTCTGGATTTAACCATCTGTGGGTTGAAAATATTCATAAAGTTGCTTCTGTGTTCAGATGTCCTGATCCCACCCCATTCCCCGAACAGCTCAGCCCTGACTCTGCATTTGAGATTGTAGGTAGCAGGAGCATGTCCCTAGGCATATGCAGATACAGCTCGGTGTACAGATAGGATTTTGACCCAGTGGGTTTTGGTGTTCTCAGAAGTACTGGAAACAGCCCTATGGTATTGAGGGGCCACTGTTCAGTTCCTCAGTCCTGGAGGGGTAACAAGCGAGGTCAGGGTGGTGCCTGGGTATGCAGCCTCTTGTCAGTTTCCAAACGGTGCTGTTAGTTTAGACGATCTGGGTCCTTCCATTCAGTTGTCATGGTATGAGGAGTAGGAGGTAGGCCTAAGTCTGGGGACAGGGAAGATTCCTGCCATCTTCCTGCGTATGTGGTAGTAGACCCATGTGTCTTCTTGTGTCGGGACCCTGTGTGATGCCTTTTTAGTGGAAAGCCCAAAGCCTGCTGCTGCTTAGCTTTTCTCAGGCCGAGTTTGACTCTTTCCCAGTAGCATCGCTTTGTAGCTTTTGATGTTTTCACTTTGACTCCTAAGGCTGGAGAGATGGCTCAGTAGTTAAGGCTGCTCATACAGGGGACGGAAGTTTGGTCCCCACCATTCATGGCTGTTTGAAACTGGAGCTCCCAGTAGTTCTGTGTCTTTGTCTTCATGGGTACTGTGCCCATGCACATATCCTCACACAGACATGCCTGTATATAGCAATGTGTCTCCAGGTAAATGTGTGTGCAGCTTGGGTGTCATGTCCCAAAGGCTGGCTACACTGTTGCAACAGGGTCTCTTACTGGCCTGGAGTTCCCCAGTTAGATTAGACTGACTACGGGCTATTAAACTCCAGTGATCCTTCTTTTTCTAGCCCTCCACCCCAGCATTGGAATCATGAGTACATAGCATCCCACACAGTTTCCCCGCTAGGTTCTGGAGATCAAACTCAGGTTCTCATACTTGCAAGGTAAGTGCCTTACAAGTTGAGCTACCCTCCCTACCCAGCCTGGATTTTCCTACCTTTGATGTGTATATTTCATAGCCTTGCATTAGTGTTGGTGTGACCAAACACAGGTGACTGTGCAAGCCCCACCTTTGTGTGCCATTGAGATCTGCACACGCACGTCTTCCTCAGAGAACGATGTGTTTGACCAACAACTTAGTCCATAAATAGATCTGAGAGCATAAAGCTAGCTAGGCCTTGTTCTGCCCAAGCCTTTAAAAGGCCCACTAGGGCTTCCAGAATGAAATGGCATTCTTGGCCTTGCCCCGAAGGCTTTTGAGGATAAGTCATGAAGCAAATAAAGAAAAAAAAATGTAGTAACCCAACAGAACACCCAGGCCTTTGCAACGGATCTGTCTGCTCTTCAGCCTCATACTGCCTACTGCTTATAGATTCATTTCTGGTGTGTGGGACACCACCTACAGTTCTTTCTGGCTGGCTTCTATCTGCCCTAGGCTTCAGGTTGGACTCAGGGTCATCTGTGTCCTGACTCTTGGTGGCCTGTATTATATCCTCATAGTTAGTTAAGATCACTGAGTCATGTAGATGGCTCCTCATGGCTGAGCCAGGGTGAGCCTGGGGATTCGTGTGACTGTGCACTTTGTTTTAAGGGTGACTGCACATACTCACTTAGCAAGGGGTCAAAGTGCTCAGGAACTGTGATCATGTGACAGAGACAGCATCTCACCCAGGACTTAGGTTTGTATAGAGTGCCCTGGGGAGCCTGGCTGTTGTAGGATCCTCTGTTGCCTTGAGGGCTTCTTGTACCTGTGTGGTGACAAGGACTGAGGTCCTGTAAGGAAGGAACCATTAGGTAAGGCTGTGTCCTCACGTTGCTGAGGCTACCATGACAGTCACTGAGGGGGCCTCTCTTTGGGACTTGTCATCAGAATTTATGGCACTAAGTAAAAGGCCCCACGAAATCTCAGATAGAGGAAGTGGCTCACCTGGTAGAGTGCTTCCCTACCGGGCACAACTCCCCAGGTCAGACCCGCTTAAGTCGGAAGTGCTGGTGCACATTTGTGGGCTCAACACCTGGCAGGCCAAAGCAGGAAGACTAGATGTTCAAGGTTGGCCTTCGCCGCAGGAACAGTTTGAGGCCAAGATGAGCTATATATGAAGCCCTGTCTCAAAAGAAAAAAAAGCTATCTTTTCTGTAAGCACACACTTCTTGATTTCGGAGTATTGGGGCTGAGGACTAGCTGGGTCTATGACTAGAAGTATAAGAGCCTCCTTCTGGATACTGCAAGATGGCCTGGGGCTTAACAAGGAGGCGGAAAGATTTAGCTTCGACCAAAGAGCCATTGGGATGAACTGAACTTGGGATCCAAGGCCCCGGCCCCTTGGATCATCAGGGGACTGTTTGAGTTAACTGTTCCCTGGATTCTGCTGGTGCTTGGTTGGATAGTGCAGGGTGGGGAAAGGTGGGAGAATTTGGTTGATACCTTCATCACGATGGCAGCAGAGAAGAGCAGGATGGTCCTTAAGAGAAAATTCAAAAGTGCTCCCGAGGCTAGGGCTACAGAGCAGCAGGATCCGTTCATGGTAGACCCCCCACCTCACACGCCTCTCCTCACACGCCAGATGCTCAACACAAGCAACACAGCTCCTCTGTACGTTCCCTGAGTCCAGAGTTCCAATGTACTTCTACCGGAGCCTCTTGGGTTGTCGTTGAGTGCCACTTCCTAGAACATTTAAGGCAGGGAGAGTGCTGTATTGGCGACTTTTGACACAGGTGTGTAAACTAATCCTGTGCTCACAATATCTTGAGCTCCTTGTAAACAAAGCTTGGAGGTGACATTCAGAGAGAACTGGGTAAAGGGTGGTGTTGGTGTTGGGAGACACTCTTAAGGGAGGGCAAATGGCTTTTGGGTCTGCCAGGACCAGTTGTAGGGATGAGGGTGGCCTTCCAGGCTCTGTCATTCTGTGGATCCTGCTCAGGTGTGGGCTCCTGCTTATGGCCCCTCAGGCTGTGGTTGAAGTGGGTGTTTCTATTCCCATGGCTCCTCTTGGCTGGGCTCCTGTCTTCCCTCGCAGACATTGTGGTCACAGTCTGCTGTCTTCCCATCCGTCTGGCACTTGGCATCCTTCTTCCATGCATATCTGGCAGTAAGTGCTTGTGGAATGAATGTTTCCTTAATCTCCCACTGCTCCTTCCAGCCCCAGAAATAAACACAGCAAACACTGGGGCTGCACCCCATCTCAAACCTTTGAACTTGAGTCCAAAGGAAATGTCTGTGATCATCCCCTGTGCCCTACAGAACAATCAGTGCTGCCCCACAGCGGGCTAACTTGGTGTCTCTTCTTAGCTTGTTTATCACAGTCAGAAACATTGGGTGTCGGTCAAGTGGGTAGATGTGTGGATGTGGGTTTCCTTAGGAGGTGTTAGATCTGGGGTTGTGGCAGTTGCCTGGCATGGGAAGCAGAGTGTGGACCTCTCTGTCAGTGCCTTCCTACGAGGCATCTCTCAAGTCAGCAGGCAGATGCTGCTGCTGCACAAGGCAGGCAGAGGCATGAATTGGCTCTGCAAGGTAAGAATGGCAGGACGGCGGGTTGATTGGTGGGTGATGCTCAAGCCACTAGGAAGGCTTGGGGTCTGCATAGTGCATGTGGTGGCCGTGGTAAGAAGCCACACCAGGGAAATCCAGAGATGTGAAAGCATTCCTTGTAGCTCTCAGGCTGGGGGTTCAAGAGCAAGGCGCTGGCAGATGTAGCTTCTCTCTAGGTCACTTTCCTTAGCTTGTATGTGACAGCTTCTTACTGTGTCCTCTCGAGGTCATTTCTGTGTAGGTGGTCTGCAGGCACGTGCATGGGTGCTCCATTTCCTCCCCTCTCGTGATCATTGCTCGTATCACTAGGCGTCCCACCTTATGACATCATCAGTGCTGTTACCTCCATTTCTGCTGACGTTAACTTTCTGGTGTTGGAGCTTCAATATAGGGTTTTGGGAGCATACTCAATTTAATCTATCCATGTCCTCTCCTTCTCCTATATCACCCATGTGTGCTTTCTGAGGGTGTGACCTGCAGTAGCTCCGTGGGTTTCCTTATTCATGTACACTGACCCTTTATGGGAAGACCATCTTGTCCTTGGACTCCCACAGCCAGGGTCGACAGGACACTCTGGACTGCTGGTCCCACTCCGTAGAGCAATCCTCACACAAGCATGTGTGCAGCTAGTCCTGTCAACGGCAGTGATTTGTATGCTGTGTGACAAAGTCTGTGCTGTTTAGCGTATTAGTTGTTTTAAGCCCCAGTGCAATCCAAAGACATCATCCTCGACTTAGAGATGTCAGAATCTGGGGCTGAGTGCTGAGTGCAGGCTCATCTCGTGTCCTCTGGATGCAGTATGGCTGACGGAGGGAATGCAGGTTTACATAGCAAGGTACTTGTGCTTATGCGTGTACATGTGCATCGGTTGATCTGCATGTTGCTGTGAGAAAGTACCCTGCAAATTGTGCCTTAAAGAGGGATGGGTTCACTTTGGCTCGTAGTTTCAGGGTTCAGTCCATCATGGCAGCAGGAACTCAAACCAGCTGTCACATGGTATCTGTAGTTAGCAAGTGGAGGGTGAGGAAACGCTGCGTGGTTCAACCTGCTTTATTGTTTTTATTGAATCGGGGACCCCAGCCGATGGTATAGTACCACCTAAACTTAGGGATCTCTGTTGCAGCTTAGGTTCTACCTGCACATGTAGCTCTAGCAGGTTGGATGGTGCTGGAGATGAGTATGATGTGCAGACGGTGGGAGAGAGAATTGAGAAAGCCAAGGCTGAGAGAGCCTTATGGGTGACACCTAGGAGCCTGAGCTGGGAGGCCTGTCATGAGGAAGGTCCAGCTTTAGGGTGAGTGGGAGGGTACCTGGTGCACTCGGGCCCCTAAGATTGCAGACAGAGGAAGTGGGAGGCACAGTGAACCCCTGTGCTGTAGAATGCTATCCTCCAAGCTTAATAGTCTTGGTCAGTTCATTTGTGAGTGCTGTACAGAACCCTCAGGGCTTGCTGGTGGTTGGCATTTCCTCCCAGCAGGAGGTGTGTGGAGATAGCCATTGGACTCTCACTCTGCCTTACTTTGTCCCGCATAACCCAGCATTGGTATTTAATCCTGCCTCTATCCTACATGGCTTGGGAGGTGATAGACTGGAAGGAGAACTGAGCTGGGGACCCCACCTGTGCATATATGGGAGAGTCGTCCACAGTAGAATGAGACTTAACCTTGGTGTGGCTGTTTTGGAGCCACCCATGTGCTTTATAAGGAAGTCTAGGTTGGACTTTGATGGAATCAAACTTGCTCTGCCATCGGTGCCTTGTAACAAGGGGGAAACCCAGGACAGAATTCCCAGAATACCCTGACGTTCCTGGCTGAAAGGAGAAGGTGACTGGAGAGAGAAGGCAGAGAGCTCTAGAGCGAGCGAGCGAGCGAGCATGGAAATGGCAGAATGGGGACACAGCCTCTGGAGGAGGGGGAGAGGAGAAAGGAAGGAGGAGGAGGAGGAGGAGGAGGAGGAGGGAGAGAAGGAGGAGGAGAAAGAGGAGAGGTTTCGGTATTTGAGCCTGCTCCTGTTGTCTCTGTAGAGCACGTGGAGGTGCAGGCGAGGCCTGGTGCTGGCTTTAAGGCCGAGTCTTTCCTGTGCTGCTCTAGACTGTCTTGCGTCCTGGGCAGCTGGTGGGCAGGGGCGGGGAAGTGTGGATTGTTCTGCTTACGTTTGGGATTGGTGGCTGGCATGGAGATGGTGTGGGTGTATTCATCTGTTTGGACTGCCATAGCAGTGACTTAACAGTCACTGACTTCTTCCGGTTGGGGAGGGAGTAGGAGAATCAAAGGTCAGGCTGCTGGCAGAGGCAGCTCCTTGGGCTGACTCCTAGGCCTTGCCTCCTTGCTGTGTCTTTAAGTGGCAGGGAGAGAGTAAGTGTGGTCCTCGTTTCTCCCATGGGTGGCTTCACATAAACATGGTCACTTCCTGAAGCCCTGCTAATATTACCAGGGACTCAGGGCTTCAGCTGTGGCTCCTGGTGGACACTGGCCATCAGGTGTAATCAGAGGGGCCGCAGGAGAGTCACAGGTGGTCTTTGTCTCCCTGTGCACTTCTGGCTGTCTCACACATTTGGAGCCTCTTGGTAGTTGGAGTGTTTTGGGGGAAGGGATGATTTGTCAGCAGGGTGAGTACTGGTGGCTGCACACATCACCCTCCTCTGACCCACCACAGCCCCTTGATTAGGTTCTCTGCCCACAGCAGGGCGGAACTGTGCCCATGTTGCCAGCTCCCCTCCCCCACTCCCAACCTTCACTGTGAATTCACTCAGGAATTGTTCTGAGAGAGGGTTAGGGTTCAGGAAAAAGATCTGTCCTTACAGAGGCCCCACATGAGTGTTCAGGGTTGAGGCAGGATAGAGGTTTTTTACTTAAAGATGACAGGATCTGATTAAACTGGCTTAGAGTTCACTGTGTAGCCCAGGATGGACTTGAACTCCTGTCTTAGTGACACCTCTGAAGTGCTATATTGTATTGCTATACTACCACACCTGGAATTAAATGATCCACTGAGTGGTGTGTGACCTGGCCAGGGTTCATGGGTTATTCTTCGTTCTCCCCTCTGTTCAGTGACAGCGAGGATAACTGTTTGCTCTGAGCTTGAGGTGAGGGTTGGAGGGTGTGAGTCATACTGTAGGAGCTTCACTGGTTTGCTCAGCACAGTCACTGGTGTGGACAGCGCCACAGTCCCCAGTGAGAGCAGCAGACCCTGAGTTCAGCAATACCCAGGGACCTTCAGGCCTGCTGTGGTACAGATGGACCTGCTCACTGCCCTGTGAGCTGGGATTACTGCTGGTCTGCTACACTCACCCAGCCTTTGGTGAGGGATCTGAAATCTGGTTCTCAGGCTGGTGCTTTATCCACTGAGCCATCCCACCGATCCTGATTCTTGAATATTGCTGGCCAAGGAGTTACTAAAGTCTGGAGAAGCCCTGTATGTAAGATGTCTTCATTGCACAATAGGGTTTTTTCATTAAAAATATCTATCATACATTTCCTTTTAGTTTGCAGAATGTGAATGCCACCTTAAAATGTCAGGGTTTAATTTCCTACCGTTAGTATTAGTAGATGAGACAGGCAGGATTTTGGCAAAGAAAATTGAGATTGATTATTCTTATTTGCTCCCCCCACCCCCATGGTTTAATATTAAATTTGTATTTATGTCAGTGCCTGTTTGGGAAAGTCACGATAGATATTGATGTGACAGTAAGCAAATGTCTCTGATATGAGAGGGCTGCTGTGTGATGCAGGTAGGTGGTGGGTGATGGGTGGTGGGTGGTGGGTGGCCACAGCTGATGGCTGGCCGTGGCTGGGTTCTCTTGGTGTGCTGAGCCAGGGCCCTGGCTGCATGTTCTTCATCCTGTGACTCTCTTGGAAGGAGGATGTGTGGAGGCTTTGGGGTGCCTCCAGTGTGCCAGGCCCCCTATCCTGGGAAGGCCAAGGGGGGCTCAAGCCTCTGCTTATACTTCATTTTTGCTAACTTGGAGTCTGTGAGTTCAGTTCCTGTCTTTGAATGGATGGAGAAGTTTTAGCCTCTTGAAAACCGGCAGCATACAAAGATTTAATGAGCCTTCCGTGAACAATATTTGAAGAAGGAAATAAAAAAGCCTTATCTTAAGGAGCTGAAGGGTTTGCAGCCCCTTAGGACGAACAACAATATGAACTAACTAGTACCCTCAGAGCTCCCAGGGACTAAACCACCAACCAAAGAGTCCACATGGTGGGACCAATGGCTCCAGCAGCATATGTATAGCAGAGGATGGCCTAGTCGGTCATCAATGGGAGGAGAGGCTCTTGGCCCTGTGAAGGTTCTATGCCCCAGTGTAGGGGAATGCCAGGGCCAGTAAGCAGGAGAGGGTGGGGTGGTGAGCAGGGGGAGGGGGGAGGAGGGAGGGAACAAGGGTTTGTTCTTATTGTTGTTTTTTGTTTTTTTGTTTTGTTTTTTGTTTTTTTTTGGGGGGGAGGGGAAACTGGGAAAGGAGATATCGTATGACATGGAAATAAAGAAAATATCTAATTAAAAAAAAGAAAAAAAAGCCTTATCTTGCAGGCAGTAGGAATGTACAGGGTGACTATGCTAATGAGACATGAGTGAAGGGTGTCCTGAAATTGGCATGGCCAGTCAGAGGGTTGATATTGGGGTCACCCGTTGCCTCTTTAGGTAGAATTTTGATAACTGTCCCCCTTCCATTGATGCGTGGAGCAAAGGAACGTGTGTGTGTGTGTGTGTGTGTGTGTGTGTGTGTGTGTGTGTGTG
>JADRCC010204053.1:0-12348 GCA_019843855.1 Hylomyscus alleni
AACCTTTTATTAATTCGTGTCCACAATTAGTATGTTTGTGCTATATAAACACCTTTACTTTGTTTTAAAATAAGCATCCATTTAGATCTCTTTGGTAGAGCTTGAGTTGCTTTAATAAGCTCTTATCATGTTAATAGTTGCTAGTTTTGCCACTTACTATAGACCATCAGCCTAGTTTCATCTGCAGAGAGTCTATTTGGACTTGTACAATGAGTTGAATTTCAAAGTACATGCTTGTTGTCTGAACTTACAACACAGTTGCTCCTATTTTTCATGTACTAGCAAGGATTCCTAGCATGGGTGATGGATATGAGCTGCATCATTTATGCTCAATTTGTATGCTAGTCACGTTTTATGTCATGAGCACATATCTAAGAAACACAACTGAAAGCAGGGAGACATATTTCGGTCCATGGTTCTAGAGATTTCAGTTTGTGATAACCTGGCTCCATTGTTTCTGGACTTGTGATAGGAGAACCTGATTAGTATGCTCATCTCATGACTGCTAGAAAGAGTGGGAGGGGAGATAGGAGAGAGGCGAAAGAGTGGCAGCCTCCAAAGGCATGCCTTTGGCATTCTAATTCTTGTAATGTGGTCCTGTCTCCTAGAATTTCCCCCACCTTGCAGACCCAGTTCTGAATCTGAGCTTTTGCTACATATTAAGATCTAAATCTTCACAACAGGCAACTATTTCCTGATGTCTTCTTCAGTACCTTCCAATACAGCTGGACACACAATAAACAGCTACAATTTATTTACCACCTACTTTAGAATCCTCATAGAAAAGCAAATGATACCTGTCGTATTTAGGGTTTCTATTGCTTCAATAAAATACCGTGACCAAAAGCAAGTTGGGGAAGAATAGATTTATTCAGCTTACACTTCCATATTGATGTTCATCAGCAAGGGAATTCAGGACAGGAAGTTAAGTAGGGCTGGAACTTGGAGGCAGGAGCTGATGTAGATTCCAAGGAAGGGTGTTGCTTACTTAGTAGTTTGCTCAGCCTGCTTTTTCATAGAACTCAGGACTACAAGCCCAGGGATGGTACCACCTACAATGTGCTGGGCCCTCCCCCATTAATCAGTAATTGAGAAAATGATTTTCAGCTAGATCTCATGGTGGTATTTCATTAACTGAGGCGCCTTCCACTCTGATGACTCTAGCTTGCATCAAGTTGACAGAAAACCAACTAGTACAGCACCCACTTCAGAAGCCACACTGAGGATTAAAGAATTTGCATAAGCCACTTAACATAGTGAATAGCTATTATGAGACTGATTTTATAAAGGAAGAAATAGAGGGCACAAAAGGCAACAAATTTATCAGAACTCAATGGGGCAGATGATAGAACTGAGATTCAGGTGAATTTGATCAGGCTCAGAGCCCATGATGTCGCCAATGTCCCAAGCTATAGGGACATGAGAATGCCTATGTGGAGTAAAGAAACTCTTAAATGTTGTTCACTCTATTAACAAACTAAGTTCCTTACTTAGCTTCATTATTTTCTAATTAATATGATACAACATACTTAAGTCGAATAGACGTGATTATAGTTAAGTTGTAGAGAAAAGATTAGAACAAGCAGGGTGGAGGAAAAGAAATGGAGAGGTAAGGTGGCTGAGATCTTATTGTATTATCTCTCATGTGCCTGTTTTTCAAATTACACATTCTAAATTCTTTCATGAGTACTTGGGTGTGTCCATCTAGGTAGTTGCCACTACTTGGAAAATGTGCAAAGGGTTTTGTTCATTATGAAGTGATTTTCTTTTCATTCCCACTTAATGTAATTGCCAAGAATGAAATCTGTTAAAATGATTACAGGGAACGATTGCCTGTCTTTGCCTAATGCCACGCAGTAGAATTCAGGACCAACTTGAGATGCTGACAAGGTTGCAGCCTCATGTTTGGATCAGTGGTTCTCCTGTGTGGGCTTGGACTTCCTTTTAGAACATAGTATTGTTTTATAATTATTATGCTCATAGAGAGTCCTTGATATTTCAGCCACCATAGGGGCCTTTGTGCTTTTTTTTTTTTTTTTTTAGATTTATTTATTTATTACATGTAAGTACACTGTAGCTGTTTTTAGACACACCAGGAGAGGGGGTCAGATCTCATTACGGGTGGTTGCGAGCCACCATGTGGTTGCTGGGATTTGAACTCATGACCTTCTGAAGAGCAGTCGGTGCTCTTCCCCACTGAGCCATCTCATCAGCCCCCGCCTTTGTGCTTTTTATTTGTTAAAGTTAGATTTGTTTTTGTAAAAATCACTTTCTTATAAGGAACTTGAAAGTTAAAAACACCATGAAACTTGATAAATGTAGCAACTCAAACAAACACTTATGCAGACTCAAACTTACATATCTCGAACTCCTATACAGTTAAAATAGCCATTTTTAAGTTGTGGAGCTTTAATTTGAAGTTTATACTTTCACTATCAGTTATATTTCATGTATTTAACTACTACAAAAAGGTGAAAAATTCACAAGAGTTAAAACTCGAAAAAAGCCATTTAGCCTTTATCTTCTTTCAAGATTTGTGTGTCCTTTGCCTACATCCTTTCTTGTTACTTAGTATTACCCTTTTCTTCTAACCCATTCTGCATGTTATACTGTACCCACATGTCTATTTGTGTGTTTCAGCTCCTGTAGGGGACTGTGCTTTCATGGAGGCACACGTCTCTTGCTTTTAATATGTAAAACCAAGTCACACAGTTTGTTAGTGGCAGATCTGGGCCATGAACCCAGTTTTCTAACTTCTGTGAGAAAACTGAACTTCAGCTAACCTTACTAGAAATGTTGAAGGATGTGATTAATCAAATGTGCTAGGTAAACTGTCAGTGGAAACTGGAGGAGGTACTGATAAGGAATTATAAAGAACAAATGTCAGAGTACACCTGACAATTAGGTAAAACAACTTCAGAGCAACTGCTGTCAAGGTAACTACTGATGTGAGGTGAATATCTGCTGCTTCTTGAAGGGAAAATGATGTGGAACAGCCATAGCCTTAACTTATATGACAGAGCTGCATATCCACTGTAGCTTGGGAGACACTCGATAGCTACCTGAGAGCATTTACCTGTTTTGTGTTATAATCATATAATCCTACACTTAGAAATTGGCATGTTCTTTCCGGTGTTGATTTTTTTCCATCACTCTTACAGTATTTTCAAGCCAGCTCATTATACTGTAGTCTTTTTACTTCTTGCCTGTTTGCTGTTATGGACCAGGAAATTTGTTTGGTAATATTGTTTGTTGAAAGAAAACAAACTGAAACATTCTAGCTAATGACCCCAAATTCCATTTTACATGAACTTGTAATGATAATATTGTTTTATTTGGGTGTCTACAATTCTTTGGTCACCTATGCCCCAAATGTATGCATGTTGTGGCAAAAAATGTATTCACTAATGAACCAATGAATGTTGTGTTTGATTGAAATATGAGCTCCAAGCCACGTGTGGTGGTGCACACCTTTAATTCCAGCATTCAGGAGGCAGAGGCAGGCAGATCTCTGTGTTCACAGCCAGTCTAATCAACTGAGCTAGTTCCAGGGCAGCCAAGACTACACAGAGAAACCATGCTTCAAAAACCAAAAACCAAAAGGGGAAAAAAGGAAAAGAAATATGAGCTCCATATACATTTGTTTCTAATCACTGGATGTGAAAATTTAATTTTACCTGAAATTAATCACAGTTTATGTTGAAATCTTAAAATGGGTAGATTATCATGGATTATCTGGGTAGGCAATAAATGTAAGCATATTTGCCTAAAGCAGTGGTTCACAACCTTCCTAATGCTGAGACCCTGCAATCCAGTTCCTCATATTGTGGTGAATCCCAACCATAAAATTACTTCATTTCTGTATCATAAGTCTAATTTTGTTAGCTATGAATTGTAATGTAAATATCTGTGTTTTCCAATGGACTTTTGGGGTTCATGACCCACCAATAGAGAAGAAGGGAAGATGGGAGAGGGAAGTGAAGATGAACAGAAAGTGTTGAGGATACATGGTTTTGAGGAAAAAAGCGACCTAGCCAAAAGCCAAGGAATGTTGCTATCCATCAGAGACTGAAAGAAACAAGGAGTGGGTATTCCATTAGAATCTCTAGATTTGAGTGTTCTACCTTTCCCTTCATTTTAGAAAAGTTAAACTGATTTTGGATTCCTGGAGAGGAATTTCTTTTATTCTCCTTATTTTTCTTTTATTGAAAGTAGTTCTTGGGCTGGTGAGATGGCTCAGCTGATAAGAGCACTGACTGCTCTTCTAAAGGTCTTGAGTTCAAATCCCAGCAACCATATGGTGGCCCATAACCACCTGTAATGAGATCTGATACCCTCTTCTGGTGCATCTGCAGACAGCTACAGTGTACTTATTTATAATAAATAATAACAATAATCATAATAAGTAATTAGTAATGAATTAATAAATAAAAATTTATATAAAAAAGAAAGTAGTTCTTTTTCCATGAAATATATTCTGATTACAGTTTTCCCTCCTCCAACTCCTTCCAGTTCATCACCACCTACACCACCACCTGGACCCACCCACTTTCTGTCTCTCCTTAGAAAGCAAACAGGCACCTAAGGAATATTAATAAAATAAAGTAAAATCAGGTAAAACCAAAACAAACAAAAGAAAAAAAACAAAGAAATACCATAAGAAATATTCACATATATAGACACAACACACACACATACACTTTTGCATCCACAGGAATCCCATAAAAATACAAAGCTAGAAGCCACAATATGTATGAAAAGGACCTGTAAGGTTAAAAAAAGTTTTGAACACAACATTATAAGACAAAGGACCTCTAAAGATGCCATTGTGTTTGTTTTATCTTGGCCATCTACTTGGTGCCATGGAGCCTACTCTTGAGAGTGGTTTGTTTCCCCAGTGAGACTCTCTTGGAGAAAACTAACTTTTCGATTGCAAATGGTTATCATTTGGAGATAACTTGTGGGTTAGAGATAGGGTCAATGTCTACTTCTTTTCTCAGTTTTGGGACTCCATGTGTTGCAGACCCATATAGGACCTGAGCATGCTGCTATGATCTCTTTGAGTTCCTATGTGTGTTGTTTGTGACAAGTTTAGAAGGCCTTGTTTCCTTGGTGTCTTCCATCCTCTCTGGCTCTTGCATTCCTTCCACCTCCTCTTCCACAGTGTTCTGAGCTCTGAGGGGAGGGGAGAAATTTGATGAAGACATCCCATTTAGGGCTGAGTGTTTCAAGGTATCTCATTCCCCACACAATGCCTGGTGTTGGGTCTCTGTATCTGTTTGTACCTTCTACAGGAAGAAGTTTCTCTGATAATGGTTGAGCAAGTAACTAATCTATGGGTATAGCAGAATGCCATTAACATTTATTTAAGGATTGCTATGTTCCTTTAGCAGAACAGTAACATTTAGTTTTCCTTACATCCTTGGGGTATTCAGTCTCAGGTTCTTGGCCACCTAAGCAATATTGTGGATGGGTTCCATCTCATGAAGTTAGTCTTGAATCCAACCAGATTATTAGTTAACTACAATTTTATGACACTATTGTATTAGTGCATCTTTCAGGCAGGTCACCATTGTAGATCCAAGGGTTTATAGATGGCTATCTGATGTTTAGCTTTCTCCTTTGGTAGTGTGTTCAGTACTTTTTAGTACCATGAACATTGCTCAGTATATGTGAAGATTTTAGGTAGGTACCTGCTCAACTTCTTCATATTCTATAGTTGTATAAATATGGTCTTGAACAATAGGGACTTACCATCAGTTTGTGGAGACCAACCAATAGTCAATCATATGAAAGTCCAGAATAGGAGAAGCTATACAAACAGAAAGTATGTATATTGGTGGTTGATAAGAATTGGAAGGAGGGCATAGAAGAGAGTAGAGAGGGTGATAGTCAAAGGGTACAATTTCCTAAGGTGAGAGTGCCCTACAATTGTGATGGTGGTTGAACATATTTGTGAATGTCCAAGCACACTGAATTGTCCACTTTAATTGGATATATTTGTGGTGTATTATGGTAATTTATGGTCAAGCTATCATAAAATCAAAAGAAAAATACATTCAGGAATAATAAATCCTTTTGATTTTATTTTTGATCTTCTGTTGTGGCCTTCCTATATTCTCCTATCTACAACTATATATTCTAGTTCCTCTTCCTAGGGAGATCCATCCCTTCCCACTACTCCCTTGCTCTATATCTAATCTCTGTGGTGAATTTTATTAAGCCTATTCTACCAGTTCTTTTAGATTGGTATACTTAACTGTACTCTAGGCTAGCCTTGACCTTGCCATGCTTTTGCTAGTAACAGACAGTTACCACCATACATAGTCACAACTGATATTTTTAATCTATGTATTGTTAACAGTTCTTTCAAAGTTGATCTATAGATTCCACATAATCCCTATCTAAATCCTATCAAAAATGTTTATAGCATTATTATTTATAATCGACAAAAAGTAGAAACAGGCCAAATGGTTATTAAGTGATGGGTAAACAAAATATGGTCTGCTCTGACAGTAGGATATCACTTATTTGCAAAAGAAACAAAGTATCAATATATGTTATAACTTGAATGAACCTTAACAAAGACTATTTATTGCATGATTTCATTTATATTTAGCCTTAACAACAGGTAAATTCATCAAAACAGCAGATTAGTGGCTGCATAAATCTTGGGAAAAGATTAAGGGAATTGATAGTAACTGTGAATAGCTACTAGTGATTTCTTGTAGTAAAAGGAACATTTGTGGTTAAATGTTGTGGTTAAAAAAATATAAACTATAGATACATTTGAATAAATATGAATTTACTAAAAATTAGTGAAGTTATTTTTAAAATGGACGAACTTGGAGCGAACTAGAGAGATGGCTTAGAGGTTACAAGCATGCATTGCATTTGCAGAGAACTCTAGTTTGATGCCCAGCACCCATGTTGAGTAGCTCACAAATATCTGTTAAGTAAATTCTTTAGAGAATAAAAGAAAATGGATCAATTTTAGTGTGTAAATTACATCTCAATGAAACTATTAAACAAACACAAATGATCCTGAAGCTATACTCCTTGAGCCAGTTTCTAGAATTATGGCAAAAACAAAGAAGTTCACAATTTAAAGAAGTTCCAAGTCTGCTGCTAATCTTTAGTTTTCAATTTCTACTAGTTTTCTTGTGATAATTTAGATAGTGTCCCCGACACTCACCCAGTATGATAACTGAAATAATCTTGTAACAGCTTCTGACTGACTAAGCTATATTTTAAAAAAAATCCACCACCTTCCTACCTCTGTATCTTTAAAACCTACATAGGACTATTCCAACTCAACTGTAAAAACAGTTGAACCTCCATGTAATGTGCAAGTCATAAGGCATGCACATCCTAAGGCGGGGCTACAGTTTCTGTTCAGTGTCGTCTTTAGTTCTTACTTCCCAGTTTTCAGTATGTAAAGCTGGCAGTCTGGGGAGTTGTATGTGATAAAGCTCGGTTTCTATTGCCTCTATAGAATGTTTATTTCTTTCCATCACCCAGATAGCCTATGCAATCTATAGTATAATTTTATTCTGTCACAGAGCTATCTACAAAACAATAATGTTTAATGTAGTCACTAAGTGTTCAGCATAGTTGAAATTTGTGTGTATGGCAGAAGGCTGGGGAGAAGCTATTTTTAAAGCATATACAAATAACAGAGCATCTGCAGCCCTTTACTGGGAGAACCTGTTTGCTTTTATTCTTTAGGAGTTTGGAATTAGATTCAGAGACAACAGTTGAAAAATTTACATTGGAATGAACCAAAATATTCCATAAGGTAGGGTGGGGGAATCTGGGATGAAATGGAAATTCTCTTTAATGACAAAATGGGTACTTTCTGCAGCCAGCAGCAGGCATTGCAGGTGCAAGAAACCCAGAGAGGATGCCAGGTATTTCTGTTGCCAGTGCAGCAAACTGATATTGCTGTTTTCTAGTAAAAATGCCTCCTAGTAAATAGAAGACTTGGTTGTGGGAAAGAGTATGTTGGCCTTAGGAAAATCAGCACATACTGTAATCTGAAACCAAGGGACCTTTATAGACTGCTTTCTGTTTTGATAGAGCTATATTATCTAGTGAGGTAGCTGCTAGTCACATGTTGCATTGTAGATTAGAATTAATTAAAATGAAACAAAATGAAAATTTTACTTCCCCTGTCACATTTGCCACATTTTGAGTCCTCAGTGCCCACATGAACTTAGTGGCTACCATTATGAATAGTGTAGACTGAAAAGTTGGTTATTGTGAACAGTGTAGACAGCAAATTTCATTATCTCTGCAAGCTTCTTTCATTCTTTTGCATAGTGCTCTCTCATCTTGAGATTTTGGCTTTATCCTTTTACAATCAGGGGAACTGTATTTGATGAAAAATATTCATTTGTGGGACTGCATTTGGGTTAAAATTGTTCTTTATAATGTCACTCCTAGGATTTGCCCAGACCACCCCCTCAGGATCCAGTTCTCAAACTTGGCTAATTTTAAAATTCTAACAGCAAGTCAAGAAATAGATCACCAGGATCACGGTGGTTTTGGGTGCAAGGCATCAGGTTTTTCTTTGTCTATTTTATTGACGTTAGAAAATATTTTACTTTTACTATAGAGTCAGCTGTATAGAAAAAAATGGAAAAGCCAGTAGAGAATTCCCATAAACCTTAACCTCAGTTTACCCTTATTGCTAACATCTGGTACTGAAACACCTTGTCACAGTTACTAAAGTAATTCTAACAAATTGTTATTACTATTGTATACTCCAGATTTTCTTAATTTCTACCTATTATGATTTTTCGCTCCCAGGATAGATACCTCACTATGTTTTCTCAACATACCTCATTTGGCTTCTTTTGGATGAAACAGTTTCTGAATTCTCTTGTCTTTGATGATCATAAGAGTTTGGAGGGTTGATAGTACTCTGTAGAATAACCTTCATTGTGACTTTTCTGGCACTTTTCTTATGATTACTGTGAGGCTGTGGGTTGAGATGAATGCGGCTGAGGTAAAATGCCACTTCCTTCACATCAAAGGAACACAAGTCACTATAACCCAGCTTTGTTCATACAACATGGAGTCATTTTAACTTTCTCTACCCTGAATCATTGTATGTTTTTTCCATTTTCATGCTGACTTTTTGGGAGAAAGCCACTATGTCTAGAAGACAAACAATGAGAATTATTTTCCATTTCCTTGAAGGGAAATCACCTACACAAATTACTTGAATTTCCTGTGAGAGAGACTTGTTTCCTCTCTCATTCATTTACTAAATCATTTGTTTTATAAATACAGACTCATTGGAAATTCATTTTATGCACTGAGATGTATTCTCATAACAAATTATTTTATTACTCAAATTCTCTACTTCTGTATTATGAATCATTTAAATTGACATTTGTCCTTTTGGAATACCTCACTAATGTAAATGAGGATTTTGAACCCTTCCTTATGTTAGGATGCTACAAATTATCATATCCAGACAAATTTTACCAAGGAGCCCCAGTTTTCTCAGGTGGAGAACTGTAGGGCATGTGGGACCATGTTACCACACAGGCATAAGAAGTGGTGAGTTTGAGTGAGCTCAGATCCCAGGAATCTCAGAGACTGGCCAGAGTCCAGCCATTTCCTACATGTATCTGTTCTGGAACATTTAACCATGACACTCAACTGAGGACCATGGGCACTGGGTCTTGTAGCATAAATATCTGGAGTTCTCCATGCTAATGAATTATTTATATATCAGCCCTGAGTGTTCAGCTTCTCTTCTTTGGGCATTCCTTCCTGCAAAAGGTATTTAATCCCTGCTTCACCTTGAATAAAATGTATGCATTTACATCCACTAAATCACATCAAATAAACCAGTATGAACAAGCATGGATCTTCTCTTTCTTTAAAATCTCAGTAGAGAAGGCTTCCTCTTCAAGAGTCTCACCTAAAGTTCCCAAGGAATGCTTTCTCCAGCCCTACATACTCTTTGTACTCACTCTGAGTCAGACTGGTTTTGCTTGTCCTGGGCTCTACTTTCCCTACTGCAAGGCAGGTGGTTGACCTAAGGGGAAGCGTGGACCAGGGAGACCGGGAACTACAACATTTGTCCCAGATACTGCTATTTCTCATTCTGGTCCAACAAAGGAAAACACAGACTGTGGACCACCATGACAGACTTCGTTCTTTCTCTTCTGAGCAGCATGCTGGTGGTACTCCAGGCACCCCAGGGACAAAGCAGGGCACGGTGTGGTAGAGAATAACAGTTGAGGTCATGATCTAGACACTGTTTGTTGCTACTAGAGTGTCATTTCTTCTAGATTATATAACTGAGAGAAAAAAGATAAATATTTGAGTATATAATAACTTCATATCAAACACATTCATACACATTTTTTATATATTGAGCTGAACATGAGTTCCTATTGATGTTTCCAATTCTCCATTACCATGCATCTTCTCTTGGTCATCTACATTGTATTTACCCTCACAACAGCCATGAGTAAACTAGTTTCTATCACATACCTCCATATAACTGGTTACCTCTACAGTATATGCATAACAGTATTAGAGTTGTTAATCCATGTCCCTGTGTCAAATACATGCATCAACTAGAGTATATTGCTTATACATAGTTCCTACTATCTTTGACTTACCAACTAAACTCCAAGTTTTTCTTTACAAACTTACTTAGATCAACCACTTTCTCCTGACCCCTGTTTAGTAAACTTGTTTTATATATTTGAAATGCAATCATTTTCCACATGCATTTCATTCTAATATATTAGAGCTCATAAATTATTCCTTGAACTTACATAAAACTCATTTTTATAAAGTTCTATAGGTTTTAGGAAACAACTAGTATTATGTATCCATAATTATAGTGTTATTGAAGATTGTTTTGCTTTGCTAATGGACCCCCCACATTCACCATCTAACTCTCTTTCTCATCCTAAATCTTTGAAAACAATTATGCTTCTATCTGTATAGTTTTACCTTTTTCAGAATGTTGTATAGATAAATTTATTCAGATGGACTTCTTTCTCTTAGAAAATATATTTAATATTCACATACATCTTTTATGCTTTCAAAGCTCATTTACTACTGATAGTAGTTTATTACTGATGGCTATGCCAGTTGTTTTCTGGTTTGGGTGACAGTACATAAAGCTGCTGTGAACATTCATACACTGTCTTTTGTCTGGGCATACATTTTCTCTTCTTTTTCTTTTTTTCTTTGCATCTCAACTGCTACCCTACCCCTTGTGGTCCGCCCTTCAAAAAGTCTCTTCCCCATCTTCATCCCCTTCTCCTGTGAGAGGGTGGGGCTCCTCCTGTATCCCCTCTCTCTCACAGTGGTGCATTAATTCTTTGCAGCTGCCAAGGGTGGGGGGTGGGGGTTAGGGGTGGAGGGTGAGGGTAATCTCTAGGAAGTCCTGGAGACCTGGGATGGGGAAGGCTCCCAGGATTCAATGTGGGTCACCTTAGCTGCGATGCCTAACAGTGAGCATACATTTTCAAATCAGTTGAATGAGTACATAGGAGGTCGATTACCAGAGTTAATAAAAATGTTTGTATAGCATTGTAAGAAACTACCAAACTTCAAACAAGGTTGTAACATTTTGAATAATTAATTAATTAGTTAATTAACATCCTGTCAATGTTTCCTGTCTACTCTCTCCTTCTAGTCCTTCCCTCTACTCTTCTTTCCTCCACACCTTCCAGTCCTCCTTTTCTTCTCACATGAAGAATAAGCTTCACATCTGTTACAGGTCCAGCCCATGCATCATGCTCATTGGTTGGTGGTTCAGTCTCTGTGAGCCTCCATGGGCCCATCTTAGTTGATTCTGTAGGTTTTCTTCTGCTGTCCTTGTCCTATCTGGCTCCTTGAATACATCTTCCCCCTCTTTTTTTTAATTTTTTTCTTTTTTCTTTTATAATGAACAAATAAAAACAACTAGAACAAACCCCTGTTACCTCCCCCCTCCCCATGTCTGCCACCCCACCCTCTCCCACTTATCGGCCCTGTCATTCCCCTACATTGGGGCTTCACAGACTTAGAAAGAGCAATATGCAAATTCATCTGGAACAATAAAAAACCCAGGATAGCCAAAACTATTCTCAGCAATAAAGGAACCTCTGGAGGATTCACTATCCTGGACCTTAAGCTGTACTATAGAGCAATTGTGATAAAAACTGCATGGTATTGGTACAGTGACAGACAGGTAGATCAGTGGAACAGAATTGAAGACCCAGAAATGAACCCACACACCTATGGTCACTTGATCTTTGACAAAGGAGCTAAAACCATCCAATGGAAAAAAGACAGCATTTTCAACAGATGGTGCTGGCTCAACTG
>JADRCC010204188.1:0-19418 GCA_019843855.1 Hylomyscus alleni
CCCAGGATAGCTACAAACTCCAGGAAGGCAGAACTGTGGTCTTATTCACTAGCTTTAGTGCTTGACAGATTATTGGCAAGCAGAAGAAATAGTGATACCAATTAAATGGATTACTGGTCTAAACTGCAAAATCACAGTGTGCTTCACTGGAAAAGAATCAGCTGCCAGAGTTTCTTATGATGAAATGCTATAATCTTTTATTCTCTGAGTCATACATAATACCAGTTCCTTTTCTGAAAATAATTTTTATATCTACCAGAGAGTTCTGAACAGTTGAAGTTTATAGAGTTTTCTTCAGATGAGATGAGTATTGGTTATCACAGCAAGCTTTTTTTCTTCAGTTGAGGTCATATCTCATAGCTTAAGAAATGCTTTTTCACGACCTTTATTAGCTCCAAAGGAATTTACAATAATCAGAAGTGCTAGTGACCCTAAACTATGGCCCTCAAATATTCTTTGGATTTGGGCATAACATATTACAAGCAAGACTGTGTAGGGGCTCTTTGTGCAAGGTTTATAAAGCCTTTAAATATAATGGAATATCTGCTCCCACTGGGCACTAAGACATAAAAGTCTCATTTTTTTTTTTGTGAAATGGAAAAATATAGCTTAGGATTCTGAAGAATCATTTGTCATTGGTTCATAAAGAGGTAAGACAGTATAAGGGAGGTGATTCCGATCCCTTGTAGACCATTCCCTTCAGGGCTAGTAGCCCTGGATTCTGCTTTGTCACAGTATTCAAAGGTGAGAATCCAGATTCCCAGCAAGACCTGAAAGGTGCAGTACAACCTAGCGCTCACATTACTTAGCTTTGAGACTAACGATGGAAACATAATGGTAGAACTTTCAAACCATAACTTGTATAAATTTATTTGGTGTCTGGGGCTATTTTGAAAGCATGTTTAAGCATCTGCTACAGTTGTGAAATTACTTATTTAAAACTATAGCTTGTTTCATGAGTATAACTTGAAATAATTTACTTCTCATTTCTTTTAAAGCAACACTGTATTTTTTTCTCAGTAGCACTATGTTTCATCTAAAGTATGCATAGTGAGGTCCAGCTGTTGGAGAAATTTGATCATGCCATTTCTTTATATTACTTTGACAAATTCAGACATAAACAACTTAATGGATAAAAGATTAATTTTGTTTATGGGTCACAGGTTTCAGATCACCATGGCAGGAAGGGTATGGCAGAACAATACAGTTCATATCTTAGAAAACAGGAATCAGATTGGGTCAGTAACAGGAAGGAGCAAGGTCAAGATATAGCCATCAAAGACCTGTCTTCGATAGCTTACTTCATCTACTAGATTATAACTTGCACAGTTTCTAAGCTCTCAGTGAGCTATAGAAAATAACTACAGAAAATTTAAACTCAGTGAATTAAGCCATTCATTAGGTCAGAATTCATTAGACTAGATTTGTGTCTGGAAAAACCTTCACAGACTGAGGAAGAAGTATGCTTTACCAGTATCCTAGGCACTTCTTAATCCAGTCAAATTCACCATCAAGATTAAACATCATACCACAGTGGCAATTTTGTTACAAGAATAGATAAGCTTAGAACAGTTGTACTATACCCATTGTTGCCCTTTCCCCAAGACAGAACAGCTCAGTGTTAAGAGTACGCCTCTCATCACAGTATTCTCCTCAGAAGAAAAGAGAAGAGCACTGTAAGAACACAGCTTAATTATTCACTCTGTGGCTCAAAGTGAGAGATGTTGCCAAAGAAGTTCATTTCTTTCTCATCCCACCTGGAATGATGAGGTTATCAGCACAGTGAGTGGCTTGAGGAAGTTAAGAACATAGAAGAGAGCCCAGAAATCAGGGCTGTAACGCAACAGATCCTACTAGCAACATCTGAAAACAGAAACATGAGCTCCTTTTTTAAAAGCCATTTTTATTTACATGTATGTGTGTGTGGCTGCATGAATGTATGAAGGTGCCCACAGAGACCAGAGGGAATAGATTTCCCGGAACTAGAGTTACAAGTAGTTGTGAGATGTCTGATGTGTGGGTAATAGGAACTGAACCTAGGCCATCTGTGTGAGCAGTAAGCACTCTAAACCATCTCTCTAGCTCCAAGCATAAGCTCCTTAGAAAACTTTACATTGTGTAAGAACATCACCACTGTGCTACAGCACCAATGATTTACATACAACAACCTCTTTTCCTAACTGCTTCTCACAAGTCCTCTGCAGATAGCAAACTGGAGCCTCTGCTAACAGATTATGGTATCAACAGGCAACTGAAAGTCTGAAAGCAAAGGGATAGGAAACAATGTTGCATGCAGTAGATAAACAGCAGAAGTCGTTATACACAAGCATGTAAATACCTATTAAGTCCAAAACTGTATAATAAGACAAAGATGGTCATTTTATCAAGTCAGTGAGAAGGCTCAGTGTTAAAGGTGCTTCCAACACTGACAGTCTGAGTTCACTCTCCCAAACTTACACACGTAGTAGAAGAAGAGAAGTGATTCTTGCAAGTTGTCCTCTGCTCTCTACATGAATGGTATGCTTATTTCTTCTAAAATAAATGAATAAGGGTTTTTTTGTAACACAAGAGAGGGTTATTTTATAATAATAAATGGATTGATTTATCTACAGGACATAATAATTTTAAGTTATGTACCCATACTGGAACACCATGATATCAACAATAAATATTAGCAGATCTGAGGGATAGAAAGCAATTTAATAATAGCAGCAGACTTTACCATCTCACTTTGAATTTTTGATCATCTAGATGGAAAATCAACTAGGAAACCTTGATTTTAAACTACAATTTAGATCAAATGAACCAAAGTCGTATATACAGAACACTTTATTCAAAAGCAACATGCTTCTCAAAAGAACAAAGCACATTCTACAGGAGAAAGTGAGATACGAATTAAGAAACAACTGTAATTTACAAAAGCAACAAAAGAGTTAAGTGTCTATGTATAAATTTATCCAAGAAAGAAAAAGATCTACAAATTTAAAACTTTAAAATACTGATGAAAGAACATTAAAAGACAGAAACACAAATAGAAAGTCATTCTTTGCTTATGCTTTGAAATACTTTATATCTTTTTAATAACCATACAACTAAAAACAATCTACAGATTCAATATAACCATTATCAAAATTTTAATGGAATTTCTCAAATAAATAGAAAAGATATCTTAAAATTTATGTAGAATCAAAAGACTCTAAATGGCCAAAGTAATTTCAAGAAAGAAGAACAAAGAAAGAGATAGCATACTACCTGATTTCAAATTTTATTACAAGCCTATATTAATCAAAACAGGAACATGCTGACATAAAAAAGAATAAATTAATGAAACAATATACTTATTCATACACATGTACATACAATGCACACATTTATGTACATATATACATATATACATATGAAATCTTAAACAAAGGAGACAACACGAAATAGTTCAGAACACATAGTGCCTTCAACACATATGTTAAGGAGACTATGACTACACATGAAAGAATGGGATTGAACCCCTGCATGAAAACCATGTCTATACTGACCAAAGAAACTTGAAACCTTTTAGAAGAAAGCACAGAAATTTTCTTTTGGCATTGGCCTTATCAATAATTTATTTATAAAATTTAATATCAGAAGCATAAGCAACAAAATGAAAAGAACATTGAGATGTATGTTATATATAACATACAAAGCTTTCTGGCCAATAAGGGAAACAATTCATGAAAGAAATGAAAAGAGCAACATAAGAAGTGGAAGAAAATATTTGCAACAGCATAATATTAAATAAGAACTTAATATCATGTGTTTATCCACATAGACAGATATCAAAACTCAATAATGTAAAGTAAATAGCATAATAAAGCTCTAGACAGCAGAAGTACATATGAGAATTCTGCTTTTCCAACTTTATTAACTATCCTTAACCTTGATTATCTCTCTTAAGTTCCTCACACAGCAGCACCACAAGATGGAGGTAGCTCTCAGTCTCCAGTGAGAGTCTTCTAGCATTTCTTACTCATCACAGAAGCATATAATTAAAGAGGACATCTACTCTGTTCTAGAAGGAAATACCACTGGGGGCAGAAGAGGGTATCAGCTCATTATGGAAGGAAGAGATTTTCATAAAACAATGTTGATGCAGGCAGGATCCATGGTTGGGAAGCCATCTTGTAAGATGCAGGAAGGAAAGTGTGCTTGTAGATTGAAAGCCACAAGGACCCAGATTTTGAGAGATATCTAATGCTACAATGCTCTGGATTTGGTGAGTTAGATGTGAGGAACATGTAAGTCAACCTCCTATTGACTTCCAGCCCTGGCTAATGACTAGGTGCCTGCTTCCAGATTAAGTTGAGACTAACTAAGAACAGAAAGGGACACACAGGACCCTTAGCTCCTCATGCACCACTGTCTACTACTTCTCAGAGCTTCCACATAAGTAATCATAAGTAATCAGGAGCTTACCCTGAATTTGCTGAGTTAATGAGAACTCATGATGTTTTTCTTCTGGTCTTCCCTTCCATGGCCTTAATGAAAAGAAACCTTGTAAGATATGTGCCATGGGGAGAGAGGCAGATGCATGTAAAGAGTTACTGCTTGTTTTTGTACTAGAAAATAAAAATATCTAAGCTCTGATAGGGTGCTACAATACAGTGAAAACAACTTTGCTCAATTTTATTTAAAATCAAGGTGATTATCTGTTAGTCCTAAACTTTGTATACTTTCTGGTACAAGCTATATCTAGTTTGATGTAGCCTAATTTTAACTGAAGAAATTTCTCTGTTTAGTAATAACTTCTGTCCTATTTTTCCATTGATTTGTGTGTTTCTCCTTAGAGTACTCTGTCATCTTGTTATTGTAACTTATGTTTGAAATCAGAAAGTTTCTATAGTGCATACCTTTACTTTCAAATCATTTTAGTTCTTGAGACCTTTGACCCTCCACAACAAGTTTAAGCAAGAGTTTTGCAAAGATGACAGCTCGTTTGTTTTAGTTATTTTTCATTGATGAACCCAAGTCCTATGACATACAGTTTGTTCAGCACCATTTGTTGAAGATATAGTTTTTGATATAGGCATATAGTGCTATGATCTTGCCTCTCAGAACTGCATTAATTTTGACCTATGGGTTTGGGTATGTTGTATTTTCATTCAATTCTTAAAGTTTTAAATTTTCTTCTTAATTTCTGTCTTGACTCCATTTTCATTCAGTCATGGACTGTTCAGTTTCTATGAGTTTGTAAGCTTTCTGTCATTTCTACTGTTGTTTATATCCAGCTTAAATCTGTGATGGTCAGATAGGATAAATGGTGTTATTTCAATTTTCTTGTATATGTTGAGACTTGCTTTGTGCCCTAATATATGGCTGGTTTTGAAAAAAAAAAGTCCATATGCTTCTGAGAAAAATGTATATTCTTTAGTGATTGAGTAGAATATTCTGTAGATAGTATTTGTGAGTGTCAGTATGTGAATATAGCTATTGCATCATTTACTTTATGAACCTGGGTACCTTTGTGTTTGGTACAAACTTGTATTGTCATAGCCAAAATATAGTTGAAAGTAAGTATATACTAGGAAGCAAGAAAATTCAAAGACTGAGTGATAAAGACATTTAATTCATGTGGACAATAAGATGAATCAAATATTCAAAATATCTGACAATAATTTCAAAGTAAACATTATACAAATGATTCAATAAGTCACTACAAATTATATTTAGGAAGAAAATAATTTAAAAGATTATCAATAATATAAGTCATGAAATGAACTTAATAGAAATTAAGAAATACATTTTACTTAAAAAATAAAATTAATTCAATTAGCTCAGTAGTTGACTAAATTACTAAAAGTTAGAGTCTTCTAGCCCTAGGACAAAGCAACATGATTTATCTAATTTTAACAATATGTAAGGAAATAAACAGAAAATAATTTAATAAAGCTTCACAGACCTATGGAACAATAAAATATATAGCTAGTATTCTTACCATTAGAGGCTCTGATAACGAATGGACACAATTCTCCAATAAAAGACAGAGATTAACAGAATAGACAAGTAAACAAGATCCAGTTATGTGCTGCATACAGGAAATGTATCTCAGTGAGAAAGGCAGACACTACCTCAGATTAAAAGGCTGGAAAACAATTTTCCAAGCAAATCATCCCAAGAAACAAGCTGGAGTAGCCATTCTAATTTTGAATAAGATGGCTATTTTTACTATATTAATCCTGCCAATCCATGAGTTTGGGAGATCTTTCCATCTTCTGAGATCTTCGATGTCTTCTTTCAGGGACTTGAAGTTCTTGTCATACAAATCTTTCACTTGCTTGGTTAGACTCACACGAAGGTATTTTATATTATTTGTGACTATTGTGAATCGTGTTGTTTCCCTAATTTCTTTCTCAGCCTGTTTATCCTTTGAGTAGAGGAAGACTACTGGTATGTTTGAACTATTTTTATATCAAGCCACTTTGCTGAAGTTGTTTATCAGGTTTAGTTGTTCTCTGGTGGAATTTTTGGGGTGACTTCAATATATTATCATAGAATCTGCAAATAGTGCTATTTTGACTTCTTACCAATTTGTATCCCTTTGACTTACTTTTGTTGTTTAGTTCCTAAGGCTGGGACTTCCAGTACTATATTGAACAGGTAGGGAGAGAGTGGGTAGCCTTGTCTAGTCTGTGATTTTAGTGGGATTGAAGTTTCTCTCCATTTAATTTGATGTTGGCTAATGGCTTGCTGTATCTTGCTTTTACTGTGTTTAGGTTTGGGTCTTGAATTCTTCATCTTTCCAAGACTTTTACCATGAAGGAGCATTAAATATTGTAAAATGCTTTCTCAGCATCTAATGAGATGATCATGTGGGTTTCTTGTTTGAGTTTGTTTATATAATGGATTAAGTTGATAGATTGCCATATATTGAACCATCTCTCCATCTCTGGCATGAGGCATACTTGATCATGCTGAATGATTGTTCTGATGTGTTCTTGGATTTAGTTTGCAAGAATTTTATTGAGTTTTATTGAGTATTTTTGCATCAATATTCATAGGGAAGTTGGTCTGAAGTTCTCTTTCTTTGCTGTGTCTTTGTGAGGTTTTGGTATCAGCTTAACTCTCTGGTGAGAAGTCAGTGTAATTCTAATAGGTTTGCCTTTATATGTTACTTGACCTTTTTCCCTTACAGCTTTCAATATTCTTTCTTTGTTTTGTGCACTTGGTGTTTTGACTATTATGTGATGGGAGGAATTTCTTTTCTGGTTCAATCTATTTGGAGTTCTGAAGGCCTCTTGAGTGTTTATGGGCATCTCTTTCTTTAGGATAGGGATGTTTTCTTCTATAATTTTGTTGAAGATATTTACTGGCTGTTTAAGTTGGGAATATTTGCTCTCTTGTAAACCTATTATCCTTAGGTTGCGTCCTGGATTTCCTGGATGTTTCTGGTTAGGAGCTTTTTGCATTTTGCATTTTCTTTGACTGTTGTGTCAATGTTTTCTATGGTGTCTTCTGCCCCTGAGATTCTCTCTTCTATCTCTTGTATTCTGTTGGTGATGCTTGCATCTATGACTCCTGATCTCTTTTCTATGTTTTCTATCTCCAGAGTTGTCTCCTTTTGTGATTTCTTAATTGTTTCTATTTCCATTTTTAGATCTTGGATAGTTTTGTTCCATTCTTTCACGTGTTTCTTTGTGTTTTCCTGTAATTCTTTAAGGTATTTTTGTGTTTCATCTTTAAGGGCTTCTACCTGTTTGTCTGTGTTTTCCTGTCTTCTTTATTTTTATTTTTTTATTTTTTAATTAGATAATTTCTTTATTTATATTTCAAATGTTCTCCCCTTTCTTGATTTCCCCTCTGGAAAAAAAACCCTATTCCTTCCCCCATCCCCCTGCTCACCAACCTACCCTCTCCCACTTCCTGGCCCTGGCATTACCCTATACTGGGGCATAGAGTCTTCACAGGACCATGGGCCTCTCTTCCTATTAATGACGGACTAGGCCATCCTCTGCTACATATGCAACTGGAGCCCTGAGTCTCACCATGTGTATTCTTTGGTTGGTGGTTTAGTCCCTGAGAGCTCTGGGGATACTGGTTAGATCATATTGTTGTTCCTCCTATGGGGCTGCAAACCCCTTCAGCTCTTTGGGTCCTTTCTCAAGCTCCTTCACTGGGGACCCTGTACTCAGTCCAATAGATGGCTGTGAGCCTCTACTTCTGTATTAGTTGGGCACTGTCAGAGCCTCTCAGGAGACAGCTATATCAGCTTCCTCTCAGCCTGCACTTGCTGGCATCCACAATAGTGTTTGGGTTTGGAGATTGTATATGGGAAGATTTCTGATGGGGCAGTCTCTGGATTGTCCTTCCTTCAATCGCTGCTCCGCATTTTATCTCTGCAACTCCTTCCATGGGTATTTTAATTCCCTTTCTAAGAAGGATGGAAGTATCCACACTTTACGCCCTTCTTTAAGACCTTTATCATCATCATGAGAAGTGATTTTAAATCTGAATCTTGCTTTTCTGGTGTGTTGGGGTATCCAGGGCTCACTGTGGTGGGAAAACTGGGTTCTGATTATGACAAGTAGTCTTCATTTCTGTTTCTTATGTTCTTGCCCTTGCCTCTCACCATCTAGTTATCTCTTTTGTTAGCTGGTCTTCCTGTCTCTGATTGTGGTTTTTCCTTCCTGTGCTGACAGGTTGTCTACACTCCTGAGAGACCACATCTCTCCTGGCAGTATTTGGGTGCATAGAGCAGTGGCACAGGAACAGCTCCGGGCTCTGTGGTACTAGATCAGCTCCAGGAGCAGAGGGAAACTGGAAGGCTCCTGTCCCATGCCACTCCTCCATTCCTGTGTCCTGAGGGTTCCATGTGGACCCCTCTGAGCAGAAATGGTAGTCTTATCTACGCTCACAGGCTTGCCTGCACTCCTGGGAGTCTAACTCTCTCTTGGCAGTATTTGAGTATGGAGTGCTGTGGCACAAGATCAGCTCTGAACTCATTGGCACAGGATCAGCTTTAGGTGCTGTGGCACAGGATCCTTTATTGAGTATTTTTGCATTGATATTCATAAGGGAAGTTGGTCTGAAGATCTACAAAAGGAATTCTAAGGGATACAAAGTGAAAAGGAAGAATTCAAATTATCACTATTTGCAGATGATGCAATAGTATACTAAAGTGACACCAAAAATTCTACCAGAGAACTCCTAAACTTGATAAACAACTTCAAAGTGGCTAGGTATAAAATTGACTCAAATACATCAGTAGCCTTCCTCTACTCAAAGGATAAACAGGCTGAGAAAGAAATTAGGGAAATGACAACCTTCACAATAGTCACAAATAATATAAAATACCTTGGTGTGAGTCTAATCAAGCAAGTAAAAGATTTGTAATGACAAGAACTTCAAGTCCCTGGAGAAAGAAATTGAGGATCTCAGAAGATGGAAAAATCTCCCATGCTCATAAATTGACAGGATTAATATAGTAATCTTGTCAAAAAACAATCTGCAGATTCAATACAATCCCCATCAAAATTCCCCCTCAATTCTTCATGGAGTTAGAAATAGCAATTTGAAATTCATTTGGAATAACCAAAAACCCAGTATATCACAAACTATTCTCAACAATGAGAGAACTTCTGGGGGAATCACTATCCCTGACTTCAAGCTATACTACAGAGCAATAGTGATAAAAACTGCATGGTATTGGTACAGTAACAGGCAGGTAGGTCAATGGAATAGAACTTAAGACCTAGAAATGAACCCACACACCAATGGTCACTTGATCTTTGACAAAGCAACTAAAACCTTCTAGTGGAAAAAAGACAGTGTTTTCAACAAATGGTGCTGGATCAACTGGGAGTCAACAAGTAGAAGAATGTGAATTGATCCAATTTTATCTCCCTGTACAAAGCTCAAGTCCAAATGGATCAAGGACCTCTACATAAAACCAGATATACTGAATCTAATAGAAGAGAATATGAGGACAATCTCAAACACAAGGACAGAAGGGGAAAGTTCCTGAACAGAACACCAATAGCTTATGCTCTAAGATCAAAAGTCAACAAATGGGACCTCATAAAATTGCAAAGCTTCTGTAAGGCAAAGTATACTGTCAATAGGACAAAATGACAACCAACATATTAGGAAAAGATCTTCACCAATCTTACATCCATTAGAGGACTAATATCTAATATATACAGAGAGCTCAAGAAATTAGACTCCAGAGAACCAAATAACCTTATAAAAAAACTGGAGAAAAGAGCTAAAGAGAGAATTCTCAACTAAGGTAATTCGAATACCTGAGAAGCACCTAAAGAAATATTCAACATATTTAGTCATCAGGGAAAAGCAAATCAAAACAACCCTGAGATTCCACCTCACATCAGTGCCTAAGATCAAAATCTCAGGTGACAGCAGATGCTGGCGAGGATGTGGAGAAAGAGGAACACTCCTCCATTGCTGATGAGATTGCTAGCTGGTACAAGTCCTCTGGAAATCCGTCTTGTGGTTCCTCACAAAATTGGACATAGTACTACCTGAGGACCCAACTATACCACTTCTGGGCATATACCCAGAAAATGCTCCACCATACCACAAGGGCACATGCTCCACTAGGGTCATAGCAGCCATATTTATAATAGTCAGAAGCTGGAAAGAACCAAGATGTCCCTCAACAGAGGAATGGATACAGAAAATGTGGTACATTTACACAATAGATTACTACTCAGCTATTAAAAACAATGAATTTATAAAATTCTTAGGCAAATGGATGGAACTAGAAAATATCATCCAGAGTGAGGTAAGCCAATCACAAAAGAACACACAAGGTATGTACTCATTGATAAGTAGATGTTAGCCTAAAATTTTGGAATATTCAAGTTACAATTCACAGATCAGGTGAAGCTCAAGAAAAAGGAAGACCAAAGTATAGATGTTTTGGTCCTTCTTAGAAGGGGAGACAAAATACTCATGGGAGGAAACAAAATGTGGAGCAGAGACTTAAAGGCCATCTAGATAGAGACTGCCCCACTTGGGGATCCATTCCATATACAGCCATCATACCTGGACACTATTGTAGATGCCAGAAGTCCTTGCTAATGTAAGCCTGATATGGTTGTCTCCTGAGAGACTCTGCCAGAGTCTGACAAATACAGAAGCAGATGCTCACAGTCAACCATTGGACTAAGCACAGGGGTTCATGATAGAGGAGTTGGAAAAGGGACTGAAGGAGCTGAGGGTACTTGCAGCCCTGTTGAGGGAGCAACAATGTCAACAGACCAAACCCCCCAGAGTTCCCGGGACCAGACCACCAACCAAAGAACACACATGTAGGGACACATGATGCTGGCTGCATATATGGCAGAGGATAGCCTTTTTGGACATCAGTAGGAGGAGTAGCCCTTGGGCCTGAGGGGTTTCAATGCCCCAGTGTAGGGAAAACAGGAGTGAGTGAGAGGGTAGGTGAGCACCCTCATAGAGGCAGGGGTAGGAGAGATGAGATTGGGGGTTTCTGAAGGGGAGACCTGGAAAGGGGAAAACATTTGAAATGCAAATACATAAAATATCCAATAAAAGAATAAAATTCTCACAAACCAAATCCAAGAGCTCATCAAAAAGATCATCTATCATGATCAAGTAGGCTTCATGCCAGGATGTACGGATGGTTCAGTATATGGAAATCCATGAATGTAGTCTACTACATAAACAAACTCAAAGAAAAAACCCACATGATCATCTCATAGGATGCTGAGAAAGCATTTAACAAAATTAAACACCCCTTCATGGTAAAAGTCTTGGAAAGGTCAGGAATTCAAGGCTCATATTTAAACATAGTAAAAGCAATATACAGCAAGCCATTAGTCAACATCAAACTAAATGGAGAGAAACTTTCAGCAATCTCACTAAAATCAGGGACTAGACAAGGCTGCCTACTTTTTTCCTACCTAATCAATATAGTACTCAAAATCTTAGTCAGAACAATTAGAAGGTAGCAAGTTCTAAGCTAGGAGTAGCTATATCATAAAATCCTGTCTCAGAAATTAAAGAGTCAATTGGAATAAAACATTCTAGTTAGCACATGGGGAAAGACACAAACATACTTTATCGGGATGATAGATGATAGTGAAGAAGCATGGGAAAATATGTTCGACATCATCAGTTGTTAGGGAAATATAAATAAGACTTTAACTGCATGCCTTATTAAAATTGCAAGAGTTAAAACTAAAGCAGTTTTTCATCAAAGTGCTACCAAGAGTGTGGAGAAAATGGATTACTCATATTTTGGTAGTAGGTTTGTAAAGTGATACGGCCATTTCTCAAACTGGTTTAGTAGTAACTATCAGAGACAAAATTATTATATTTCCCCAAATGACATTCATGGAATTAAAAAATATGTATACAAATACAATAATCCCAAAATGAAATACTTAACTTTCAATATTTGAATGATAAAGCAAATGGTAGGACCTTCACATCATTAAATGCCACATATTGACAGATTAAAATAGACTATGTACATAACAAGTATGATGATACTCTATTCCAAATAGCTCTGTGTTGTAATTATACTTATCTAACTTTCTGAAGAGTAAGAAATTTTAGAAAGGGAAAATACTTCAGTTGATGCCCTACATCAAGGACTAGTGAGGTTAGGGAAAGTAGGCAATATGCGCTGATGGAATGTTTTATATTCAAACTGTATCAGTATATCCTAGTTGTAGCACATAGTTTTGAAAAATGTTTCCAGTGGTTGAACATGAACAAAGAATGCACAGTTCTCACTGTATTATTTTCTTTACAATTATATGTACATCTGTAAGTATCTTAAAATAAAAAGGTTAAACAGAAAAGATGCAAGATGATGTCGATTGAACATGCAAGTAGAATGGATTGTAGGGCCATGACTTTTAGGAAAAGAGAAAACCTTGTGATATAGCATGAACAAAGCTTTGGTCAAGCTATCACTAATAAGTTCCAGGATGAAATTATATTGATGAAATATAGGAAGGTTTGTCCACTTGGAGTAGACCTTTATCATTGTGAGGATATCTAGCTTGGCCCTTAGGAAAAAAGTCAGAGTTCCATAATAGAACTTGGGGACTCATTTGAGGGAGCTACAGATGCAGAGATATGATGAGGCTGGTGAGCAGTGGTGTGAGTGTGTATGTACTCTGTGGATGCTAAGGGCCTCCATAGCTCTCTTGTACAGCACATAAAGGATGATAGGATGCTTGGGAGAAATTATCTGGGAGAATGCTTCCAAACATGTAGAGAAGGGACTAAGCAATTCTAAAAGTTGGAAAAGCCACTATCACACTCCTAGGCAACAGGAATGCTGCTTGGGACTTCAAACTTAAACTTATGTGGCTTTGTCACCTTGGACCAACAAGATTGATCAGAAGGAAAATTTTCTTCGCATGCTCAGAAAAACAGCATGCTTCTCTGCTGCCTAGATTTACAGACACTCCCCTCTATGAGGCTTAATTTGAAATTGAAGCAAGCTACACGATCCTCAAATTCTCCAACTTGATTTAGGATTCAAGAGAATCCATTGGCAGTGGAGCCAAAAAGTCACAGCCTTTCTGGGATGAAAAAGCAAACGCCCTCAGATGACAAGAAAGCTTTCTAGAATAAGAAACCATAGTTGGAACATGGGATTGGGCTCAATATAGGCCTCTGCTGCTGTGGAGCTTCAGAAACAGAACCCAGAATTCATGACACAACTACTTTTGTTCCCAAACCATGACTGAGCTCTCTCCAGTTTTGTGGGAAAGTTACCCAAAGTAGCACTGGAAAAGGAGAAATCTACAAACATTTTGCTGGTCTGGTAAAAAAAGAGAGATTTGACTCCAACAAGAAAAAATAATGCTGGACACTGCTCTGTCATTGCACAGGATTTTTGTGCTTCTAGGACAGGGGTGGAATCCTGCCGGTATTGACAACAAGGTGACAACATTCTTCCAAACTGAATAGGTGTTTCTTCAAGACCAAACGACACATATGACATCTTCCTCCATCTAAAAAGCTGCTTCCCCTGTTGAGATCACACTTATTTATGTAACATGCTTTTTAAAGCCTATGTTTGTGGCTGTGATAACACTCAGGATAACTATATATGACAGTATTTGCTAAAGACATTTTTGAGTAAAGTGTTAAATAATTTTGTACAATGCTATATCATCTCGGTTTTTTTTTACTTCTTTATCACTTCCTTACTTTACTTCCAATCACACTTTCACCTCCCTCCTCTCCTCCTGGTTCCTCCCTTTCACTTGGCCTCCTCCCCTATCTTCTCCTCCTCCCCTTATCCTCAGATAACAGGAGGCCTCCCATAGATATCAATCAGCTTTGGCATCTCAAATTGCAGTAAGACTAGGTGCAACTTCTACTGTGACTAGACAAGGAAGCCCAGTTAGGGGAAAGTAATTCAAAGGCAGGCAGTTTATTCAGACACAACCCCTGTTCCTGCTTTAGGAGTCCCACACGAAGATCCAGCTGTACATCTGTTACATACGTGCAGAGAGACTAGTTCAGTCCCATACATACTCATTGGTTGGCAGTTTGGCTCTATGAGCCCCCTATGGGCCCAGGTTAGTAGATGCTGTAGGTTTTCTTGACCCCTCTGGCTCCTTCATTCCTTCTTCTCCTCTTTCACAGAATTTTCTAAGCTCTACTTTATGTTTGGCTGTGGGTCTCTGAATCTGTTTCCATCAGTTGCTTGGTGAAGCCTCTCTAATGATGGTTATACTAGGCTCCTGTCTGCAAGTATAGAAGAAAAGCATTAATAGTGTCAGGGATGGGCTCCATCTCATGACACAGGTCTCAAGATGGTCTAGTCATTGGCTGGCCCCTCCTTAAAATTCTACTCCATCTATTACCCTTGTATATCTTGTAGCCAGGACAAATTGTGGGTCTAAGATTTAGTGGCTGGGTTGATGTCCCAATCCTTCCACTGGAAGTCTTGTCTGGTTATAGGAGATGACCTGTTCAGGCTTCATAACCCCCATTGCTAGGAGTGTTAGCTAGGGTCACCCTCAGATTCCTGGGAGTTTCTATTGCCCTAAGTTTCTAGCTCATTCCAGAGATGTCCTCTCAATCAAATTGTCTCTCCCAGTACTTGTCCCTCCCCCACCTCATGCCCCCTGTTTCCAATTCCTACCTCCTCCCTAAACCAATTCCCTCCATCCATTCATCCTTGAGATCTATTTGCCCTTCTCATGTGATTCATGTGCTCCCCCCAACTGGGCCCTCCTTGTTATTTAGCTTCCTTGGATCTATGTATTGTAGCATAGTTATCCTGTACTTCATGACTAATACATTGGGCTCTCCTTGTTACTTAGCTTCCTTGGATCTGTGGATTGCAACATAGTAATCCTATACTTTATGACTAATATCCACTTATCAGTGAGTATATACCATGGTTGTCTTTCTGGGTCTGGATTATTTCACTCAGGATATTTTCTACTTCTATCTATTTGCTTGCAAATTTCATGATATCAATGTTTTTAATGGCTAAGCAGTACCACATTTTCTTTACCCATTCTTCAGATGAGAAACATCTGGGTTGTTTCCAGGTTCATGCTATTACAAAAAAAACTGCTATGAACATAGGTGAACAAGTGTCCTTGTGGTATGGTGAAGCACCTTTTAGGTATATGCCAAGAAGTAATATAGCTAGGTCTTGAAATAGATCTATTCTCAATGTTCTGAAAAACCACTTAATTGATTTCCAAAGCTGATGTACAAGTTTGCACTCCCACTAGGAATAGAGGACTACTTCACTTGCTCCACATCCTTGCCAGCATGAGCTGTCACTTGACCTTTTGGTTTTAGCCATCCTGGTGGGTGTTAGAATGGAATCACAGAGTCATTTTGATTTGTGTTTCCCTAATGAATAGGAACATCAAACCTTTAAGCTCTACTTCGCCATTAGAAATTTTTGTTGAGAATTCTCTGTTTAGATTTGTATGTCATTTTTAATTGTGTTATTTAGTTTACACATCATCTAGTTTTAAAATAGCAAATTAAAGTGTGGGAGAGGTAAAACTTTGTGTGAATTTGTTTATATTGATTTACCAAAAATGTATTTTATCATACAATCCTGACAAGGAATGATGTTTAAATTCAAAAATCATGATAATCATAAAGACAAAGTAAGCATGTATTAAAAATATATCTCTTTAGGTGCTTCTCAGCCATTCAGTATTCCTCAGTTGAGAATTCTTTGTTTAGCTCTGTACCTCATTTTTAATAGGGTTCTCTGGAGTCTAACTTCTTGAGTTCTTTGTATATATTGGATATCAAGTCCTCTATCATATATAGGATTGGTAAAGATTTTTTTCCCAAGATTCCACCTCACACCAGTCAGAATGGCTAAGATCTAAAACTCAGGTGAGAGCAGATGCGGGCAAGGTTGTGGAGATTGCAAACTGGTACAGCTCTGGAAATCAGTTTGGCATTTCCTCCGGAAATTGGACATAGTATTACCAAACGACCCAGCTATACCACTCCTAGGCATATACCCAGAAGATGCTCCAACATGTAATAAGGACACATGCTCCATTAAGTTCATAGCAGCCTTATTTATAATGGCCGGAAACAGGAAACAACCTAGATGCCCCTCAACAGAGGAATGGATACAGAAATTGTGGTACATCTACACAATGGAGTACTACTCAGCTATTAAAAACAATGAATTTATGAAATTCTTAGGGAAATGGATGGACCTGGAGAATATCATCCTGAGTGAGGTACCCCAATCACAAAAGAACCCACATGGTATTCAGTCACTGATAAGTGGATATTAGCCCAGAAGATTGGAATATTCAAAATACAACCCACAAATCATAAGAAACTCAGGAAGAAGGAAGACCAAGGTGTGGATACTTTGATTCTTCTTAGAAGGGGGAACAAATACCCTTGGAAGGAGTTGCAGAGACAAACTATGGAGCAGAGACTGAAGGAAGGACAATTCGGAGACTGCTCCACCTGAGAATCCTTTCCATATTCAATCACCAAACCCAGACATTATTGTGGATGCCAACAAGTGCTGGCTGACAGAATCCTGATATAGCTGTCTCCTGAGAGGTTCTGACAGTGCCTAAATAATACAGAAGTAGAGGCTTACAGCCAACCACTATACTGAGTACAGGGTCTCCAATGAAGAAGCTAGAGAAAGGACCCAAGGAGCTGAAGAGTTTGCACCCCCTTAGGACGAACAACAATATGAACTAACTAGTACCCTCAGAGCTCCCAGGGACTAAACCACCAACCAAAGAGTACACATGGGGGGACACATGGCTCCAGCTGCATATTTATAGCAGAGGATGGCCTTGTCAGTCATCAATGGGAGGAGAGGCCTTTGGTCCTATGAAGGTTCTATGCCCCAGTGTAGGAGAATGCCAGGGCCAAGAAGCAGGAGAGGGTGGTTTGGTGAGCAGGGGGAAGGGGGAGGGAACAGGGCTTTTTCCCCGAGGGGAAATGGGGACGATATCCTTTGAAATGTAAATAAAGAAAATATCTAATAATATATACATGCAGAGACTTATTTAAACTGTTGATGATAGAGTTGATAGGATGGTAAAACTACGTCATAGTAGAAACTTTAATTTCAGAATACATAGCCACCGAGAAAAGACTTCAGTGAGATTGCTCCATCGCTGAAGTGCAAAACAGACAAATGCTCTATGGGCTTTAGTTTCCACGATTAACTTAAGTTACTTGGCACAACCGATCCTAAAATGAGAAGATTGTTCCAGTAGCCTGTGTTAATCACATGAGCTCTTTCAAAGAAGGTTCTTCTCATTGGACACAGAAAAGGAACTGAATCTCAAACCACAAGATGCCATTGGTAACTTAAAGATAGAAGGGGCACATAACATGGGATAGAAGTGACATCACAGAATGTAGAGTGACTGTCAGTAGCAAACAAGGAGAGAGACCTACTTTCTACAAATACACGGAACTGAAAATTTTCAACAAGTACGTGTTTGAAGTGAAACCCAGGATAAAGCTAATTAATTTCTAAATTCTTTTTAGCAGACCCTTAAAGATGAACTAACACCACTGTTCTTTAAATTGTTCTGTAAAATAAAACTGGGCTGGACACTATCAAACTCAAGATACAAAGCCAGCATTATCCTGATAGTAAAATTAGATAAGACACCCACTCGCAAAAGAAGAGAATAGGTGTAGACCTATTATTTTTATGATCATATGTATAAGCCTGATGATCTGGCCTTAATTTCCAGAACTCAGGGTGGAAGGATAGAACTTAGTCCCAAAAGTTGTTCTTTGATGAACTCCATAAGTGTGCCTTGCCCAGTATTGGTCACTCCCACAGTCATCATACACACACACACACACACACACACACATATATATATAGATAATATGAATCATAATTATTATACATTTTAAAAAGAAACAATAAAATCATGACTTTTTTCAGTAAAATGAATGGAAATGGAATTCATTATGTTAAGTGAAATAAGCCAGACACAGAAAAAAAATGCCTCCTACTTTTCTCATATGTGGTACTCATATGTGTGTGCATGTTCATGCATGATTGTATATTACTCATGAAACTATGAAGGGGGTCATGAGAGAGTAAAAAATGATCTTAAAGAAAGCAAGTGGAAAGAAATGAAAGAAAGGAGTACTATTTAGGAAGAGGAATAGAACTAGAAAGAGGGGGGCAATGGAGAATAGGGGTTTGTGGGAAGGTGATGAATTAGAACAAAATATAATGATATACATGTAAGAAATGCCATAATGAAAACTACTATTTTGCTGGCCAATATTTTGATGTCCAACTTGTGATGATACTATTAATAGAGAGCTAGTCATATTATGCCAGACTTCTCACCTACAGGTTTATGAATTAATAATTATGAAAATAAATGATTTTCTACAACAACCAAAACTTCACATTGAATCTATTATAGTTAGCTTTAGCTGTCAACTTGACATAGCCTAGAGTAGCCTGAGAAGATAGTCTCAACTGGGGGATTCTATCAGTGTGTGGGTATATCTGAGGGTGATGAGAGTTCCCTTGGTCATGGTGTCTCTTCACAGCAATAGAATAGTGACTAAATGAGTGAGTTCCAGACATTAATTATTCATCTATAGGATTCAGATTTACAGTGGTGGATTTTTATTTTTATTAGTTGTGATTGTTTTTATGCCCTGATTCCTCTGTTTCCAAGTAAGAAAAGGTATAACATGTTTGTTTTCTTTTTTCTTTTTCTTCCTTCCTTCCTTCCTTCCTTCCTTCCTTCCTTCCTTCCTTTCTTTGTTTTGGGATTTTTTGTTTGTTTATGATTTTTTGAGATAGGGTTTCACTGTATAACATCCATGACTGTCCTAGAACTCACTATGTAGATCAGGCTGGACTGACCTCATAGAAATTCACCTGCCTCCGCCTTACATGAGGTGGGATTAAA
>JADRCC010204457.1:0-11501 GCA_019843855.1 Hylomyscus alleni
GAAAACAATTTCTGGAATATTGCAAAAGACTATATTAGAACCAAAACAGAAGAGAGGCAGGCATGGTGGGTAGAGGGCAACCATGTATCCCAGAATGCTCTCCTGGCCCTGCTACTCTGATGGTCCATTTTAGCAACTATACCACAAGTGAGAGACAACACAGTGTTCATCCAGAAGTGATGGAGAGCTCCTACATACAGAAGAGTGTCCCCCATAATGTAAAATTAAGAAGAAACAAACCTCTCTGACACAAAGAGGAAGAGAGGAATCTGGTCTATACACGGATCCTGGTGCTGATAGAGAAGAGGATGCAGACTTGAGAAGCTGGAGTTCTCTGGGTATCATGGATGGGAATTCAAATGCAGGTAGTACTGAAAAGCCTTCAGATGAGTTCATGTTGCAACCAAGAGACAACTCTCACAAGCAGAAGATAGTCAAAGAACTTCCCTCCATTCAGCCCTTTAAAAAATCCCAGTTATGGGAAAAGAGATATCATATGACATGTAAATAAAGAAAATATCTAAGAAAAAAGAAAAAAGAAGATAAAAAAGAATCATATCTACCTTCAGTAAGTGGTTATATTTTTATTAGTATTATTCTTGCTTCAGTGTTTACAGCTGTTGCAGTCAGAGACTGTTTTTTGAAGAATAATACAGTACCTTATGACTTGTGTGTGAGCCTTTTTAATGGTGGATAAAGACAATACATGCAACACACACACACATACAAAATCCCAGTTATAGATCCAAAGAGAATCAGCTCATAATGAGAAAGCTGAAATAGATAACACATCACAGTGACCAGGAGCAAGCAGAAAGGGGAGGTACAAAATCCAACATGTAAGATTCCAGATGCCACCGTCACACAGATTATAAACATGTTTGATAAGAATAAAAATAGAGTTTGGTGTCTGCAGATGGATGGATCCCTAAGTTGGGGAGTCTCTGGATGGCCTTTTCTTCAGTCTCTGCTCTACTCTTTTTCCCTGCATTTCCTTTAGACAGGAATAATTCTGTGTTAACAATTTTAAATGAGTGGGTAGTAGCCACATCACTCCTGGGGGGGGGGGGGCATGCCTAACCTCCAAATATGGTTGCTACTGGTTCTCTCTCCCCTTTGTTGAGTATTTCAGCTAATGCCATCACTGTTGGATGCTGGAAGCCTCTTGCTATCCTGGCATCTGGGACTTTCTAGTGGCTACCCCAGTTCTCCACCCCCGACTGCTACACACCTCTGTTGCAGGAATAATTTCTTGACCCTCTGTACTTCTCCCCTGTCCTCTAAGAGGCTCTGCCAGAGCCTGACCAATACAGATGTGTATGCTCTCCGACAACAATCAGACTGAGCCTGGGGACCACAATGAAGACTAGGGGAAGGACTGAAGAAGCTGAAGGGATTTGCAACCCCACAGGAAGAACAACAATATCAACTAACCAGACCCCTCAGAGCTCCCAGGACCAAAGAGTACACATCGAGGGACCCATGGCTCCAGCCGTCTATGTAGCAGAGGATGGCGTAATCTGGCATCGATGGGAGAGGAGGCCCTTAGTCCTGTAGAGACCCAATGCCCCAACATAAGGGAATGCTAGGGCAGTGAAGCAGGAGTAAGGGCTTGAGGGGGAGCATCCTCACAGAAGCGGGAGGAGGGGGATGGGAGAGGGGGTTTGCAGAGGGGAAACCAGGAAGAGATTAACATTCGAATGCAAATAAATAAATAATCAAGAAAAAAAGAAAATCAGGAAAAAAATGAAAATAGAATAAAAAATATTAAAGTGTAGAAAAAGGACAAAAGAGATTTGGGCTAGAAAAAATGCTTCTGTAAATGAGAATATAAACTAAGCATCACCCTCTAACCTCATCCCTCTGCCCTGTAAATCCCTCCTTCTGTCTGAATAGTCTCCAAACTTTTTCTGAACTTCTTTGTGCCCATTCTTCTGCTTCCATTTCGGCCATTTCTTCAACTCAATTCCTCTTTCTTTGTATTTAAATTCATATCTCTTAAGCTCTCAATCACTTACTTATTTGTTACTTTTTGCTGTTGTTGTTTATTCATTGCTGTTAACTAATGCCAGGCTTTGAACCCAGACCTCCCACATACTAAATTGAGCTACACACCTCTAGCTTACAAGTCATTCCCAATGCCTCCTATTTGATTCACTCCCAATCCTATGCTCTACAGCAAGATGCACTGCCAGAAAAGCTCACATCAAAAACAAACTCATTAAAATCTCTTTATCTGCTCTCCTAGGAAGAGGAGATGTGATGTGAGATAGGTAGCAGGTGTATTAGGATGAATTGGGTGGGATCCTGCATAGGAATCTAAAGACTATTTTTAAAAATGTCATTTGCATATGGGTTAGACAATAATAGAATGGATACTGAATTGAGTGAGGAATGGAGAGTAAAATGGAAAGCACAAAGAACAAAGAGAGGAAAGATTAAAGATGGGAAAGATACAAAGAGGGTTACATATTCAGACTGCTTTTCATGACAGAAAGGTGTTTGCTGAAAAACAATATGGATAGATAGATGTATGAACATCAAGTAGTGAGCATACTTTAGTGTTTTCTCTCTCTCTCTTTCTTGGATAACACCAAAATAATTTCAATTTTTCAAAGAAAATGTGGCATGGAAGGGTCCTGTAACATAGCCTGGCCACTTAGGGGATTTAGGGAAAAGAATGTAAAACATCTGTGATACTGAGGTTTCCTAACTGTCTGTTGGCCAGATTCAGTAGCTGTTCCCATGGAATTATAAAAAGAATTGTATGACAGATAGTCTCTGTCCTAATTATGTAATGACACAGTAGACATGAACAGCTGAAGAGGAGCCAGTCCACGCTCTCTGTACAATTCCCGCTTCATCTGTACCCACAGAAGCAAGGAGCTCTCACTGGACCATGAAGCACCATGGTATCCTCATAGAATGAAAGCTTTGTTCTCACACTGGATTAGAACATACATGATCAAAGCTACAGAGATCAAATTAGAACTAATTTCAAGCTTAAGCTTGGTTAGGGGGAAAAAAAGTGGGTTATTTAATTATTATTATTTTAAAATATGCTCATGGAAATTTTTTTCTTTAATTTGTTCCTTTATTCTTTCCAACTGCAACTGCCAAAGCCAGAATATTCAAGTCCATACCATCAGATAAAGATATTGAGGACAAATGCTTAACTTTTCCAGGTGTGAAGCTAATGAAAGTTATGAAAGCTAATGGAAAAATCTCAGTGCTGAGCTCAGTCAGTAATCAATCATACATTTTATCAACTCTTCTGTGCCCTTGGTGTCAAGAGAAGTTATATGTGCTGTGTCCTCAGAAGCATCCCTGCCTTCCGGGTTACAGAAAGCAATTCTGAATGTGGCAAGTATTATCCCTGTGGTCCACTCTAGGAACAGCAAAATGGAGAGTCGCAGAAATAAAGCCATTCTCCAGCTCAGCTCATGAAAACATGGCATCCTTGCAAATACTGATAACAAACTGCTGGATAAAAAGCACAAGAGATGACTGAGGGGCAATGGAAGCTCTCCTGTGCCAAGTTGGTGACTGCAAGACATCCGTAAAGAACTGGGTGCTGGCTTTAATTATCTGTCTATAGGGGGAACCACACCCCCATCAAAGGTATTTGTATTGAAAGGCAACACTGAGACATGGTGTCCAAAATGAATAGAGGTGAAATAAGACATAAAGAAATGTGTCTCCTAATCTTTTCAGGACAAAGCACCTTGCACCTAAGCAGGAGGGAGTCATTTCTCCTTTCTCTGTTCATTTTACTTCTATGTGGCGATGGCCTGTTTCTATCGTGTGGGGCTCTGTTCAGCCAGCTGAGGCTCTGGTGGCAAAGCCTGTGCCTTAACTACTGCAGAAGCAGATCTTTCACTGTGGCTATAACACATACCTGCTTAGGCTCGAAAAGATTCAAGATCTATTATTCTTGGGCCACCAGGTACAAATTGCAGAAATGGCTTGCTCAGACTCATGAAGGAAAGTGGCTGACTTCTAGCCCACTGATAAGATCATCCTTGCTAGATGATCCTCCAGTAGCAGAGGATAGCGTGTGGGGGATGGAAGAGTGGGGGTAGGGGAAAGGTAGAGACCGCTTAGTGGCAAACTAGAAACGTCGTGTCTAGAGAAATGGCTTCCCATTTCATATGACATCCAAGAGTTATCAGTCCCTGTAGTCCCACCGTATAATAAGAAGTCTGTAGCTTTCGTTCTGGAAAAATTATTAATCATTTGTGGCTGAAAAATGAATCAGTGAAGTTAACCTAGGTTGTCAGGTTTGATTTATCTGGAGGTAAACAACATTCTAAGAGGATTTAGTGGGCTAGTGTTTAGTAAAAGGGTATGTCCAGGTCGAAACACTACATAGATTGAATGTCCAAACATTTAAAAGCTCTTTTATCATCGTAGTGAATACAAAAATGACAGCCATCATTTGGTGACCTTAGAATGTCCCAGCTATTTGTAACAGACTTTCAGTAGCAAATGTAACCTCTTATCAAGCTGGAGTTAAATAAATGACAAGGTTTATTTTCTGATTTTAAGATTAATATTGAACAGCCCTGGCTATAAATGTATTTTCCTGAATAGACTATTAAATTACAATTATTTAGAAGCATACCCAAAGGAAGAGAGAAGGGAAGGGGGAGATTTGGTTTTGTCCCCTTTTCATTTGTTTCATTAGGTTGCTGGCTTCCTTCCTCACGGTAACATTTCTCCGTGGATGCACTGATTTGCTGCACCGGCCACCTGTGCGAGGTAGGCACCTGCCTCGACAATGCAATTTTTAGCAAAGATTTAAATTTCAAAGTGGAATCCCAAGTTCCTCTGCCAAAACAAGCTTGCTTTTCTTCTGAAGAAGGGCATGCTGTCTCAAAAGGAAGACTTCCCTGTGTGGTACTCAATACTTGAACTGACAGCAGATTTCTCACTGTGTCTCTCACCTGCTCCTCTCCTCTCGTCTGCTGGTTCAAGGTCCTATCTTCAAGGAGACTTCAAGGGGAGGGAAGAACCCTCTCAAACTCTGAACATGAACTTTTCTTGTACCTATTTGAGGACTCCTTTTGTGAGAAAACCCAAGTTGTTGAATTGCAAAATGTAGATTTTGATCTTGTGGGTTCGATAAAGGTTTTTGATTAGTCCTGGAAAAGATACACTTCCCACCATCTCTCCTTTCTTCCTGTTCTCAGGGTGCAGTGGGAAGCAACTGAAGGAGCCAAGGCTCTAAATGAAGAGAGTCTTCTTTTTGAATCCCTACTGGGCCACAGGGATGATCTATCCATCATATTTCTTTCAAGACAACCTGTTAACCTAGGATCTACCAAGGGGATGACAATTAATGTGGACTCTCCTAACCTTGGGAAATTGGCTAAGTTTCCAGTATCAGGCATTATTGTCCTCCTTTCGAGTGGGCATAAAGTTTAATTAGACAGCTGTTGTTTGCCACCAACATGTAAGTGCCACATATTGTACCTTTACAATTGGGTCAGTATTAGAGTTCATAGGTGTTGCAGCTAAGTAAGATGACTAATTGCACCTCTCTCTTGGTAGCTGGCAATTACTGATACCATGGGAGCTAGACAACAAGAAGGAGATTTTCAGGTTAGATGTAGATTGAACAATCCGTGTAGTGTATCCTATACATGCAGTGTCTTCAGTCATAGGCACGATTTAGACCTTAACCTCTGAGAGGCAAACAAGACCTTAAATAAGGTTAAATAGATGTGCTTCCTCAAATGTTTTGTATTTCTTTGTTTTAAAAATCCTTTCTTCGCCAGGCAGTGGTGGCACATGCCTTTAATCCCAGCACTTGGGAGGCAGAGGCAGGTGGATTTCTGAGTTCGAGGCCAACCTGGTCTACAGAGTGAGTTCCAGGACAGCTAGGGCTATACAGAGAAACTCTGTCTTGAAAAACAAAAACAACAACAACAAAAACAACAAAATCCTTTCTTCTAGCTCATTGAAATGTATGATATAGCATTACCTATAGTCTCTCAAATATACCATAGTATTCTAGCATTCTTATGCTGGCTCACTGAATCTTAGAGACGACTGACGACTTTCTCCACCTCTTCTTTCCTCTACGGTATCTATTGTGGTAACCACGATTCAGAACTTCTTAATTAATGTTCTTAACTTCTAGAAGACCAACTTCATTAGGTCTCACTTATGTGGTGTGAGGGAGAGGTCTTGTGGGACCCGTCTTTTTGTACCTGGTTCATATCACTTAACATATGACATATGGATGGCTCCATCCATGGTCTCACAAATGACGAGGTTTGTATGTATAAGTAGTAGTTCATTGTGCAGATGGGTCAATTTTCTTTTTTTTTCTTTTTTTTTCTTTCCAGACAGGGTTTCCCTGGCTGTCCTGGAACTCACTCTGTAGACCAGGTTGGCCTCGAACTCAGAAATCCACCTGCCTCTGCCTCCCAAGTGCTGGGATTAAAGGTGTGCGCCACCACCGCCCGGCGGCTCAGTTTTCTTAATCTATTTACTAACTGAAGAACATTTCAATTTCTTCTACTTACCAGCTATTGTGAATAATACTTCAAAAGAAAAAGAAGTCCAGGTGCCTCTTCAGCATACTGCTTTCATTTTCCTTGGATGTATATCCAGCCATGGGGCTGTGGAACCATATGGCACTTTCATTTTTAATATTTTAGGAGCATCTATTGTATACTTTCAACATCAATTCTTCTCACAGCTCCCATATTCAACAATTCAGTAAGACCAGTAAAATGAGCTGATACATTAATTTTAATGTCTTATTTTTAATTAACCAACAAACAAAATTTTCATTTAAAAACGAAACAAATCTCTTGGTGTGATATCTGTTAAAATTGTTTGGGTACAAGCACTTTAATTGTTTTCTCTAGGAATCAAACTAGGCTTACACCACTATGAACAAAAACTTTCTTAGGTTTTAATTTCTCAAGTCCTCTCTCAAAGTGCTCTAGAATTGCATATGATTCCTTTTTGAACTCTACTTCTATCTTTTAAAATCATCTTAATTTATGGTAATATATGCTATCTCATGTTAAATGGAATAAATTGCCTGTAAGGGAAGAAAATGCACTTAAGTGTTATAGAAATCAGAAATCATTCGTATTTTCACATTTTTTTTTCCAAAGAAAAACTTTGAAATATTAGCAGTTAAAACTTCCTCTCAGGGTTTGAGTCTCAACAAGCAGCACTGTTCGCTTTGGAGTGCTTGGGATTTTTATCTGGCATGTGAAAAGAAAAGAACCCCAACCAGCCAAAGAATAATTTATTAGTTCTGTTTTACAGGATACAGCTGGCTGTAAAAACAATCAACTCAATATATCAAGGTCATATTTCATAACTTCTAATTTCTATGTAATTGATAAACTCACCAACTTTAAGATGACAAAAATAATTTTTTGCATGTGAGGCCTGAGGGTGTGGAGGAGGGCAAGGAGGAGGCATGAATGAAAACTCCCCTAAAATAAGGGAGCCAAATGGTCTGAGAGGATCCCGGGATACCAAGCCACAGTGAACTACGTGAGCAGAGAGTCTTGTTGCAGAAGGTCACAGGTAGCCCACACTCCCCTGCCTTTTTTATTTCTTTTTTAGTAACTTTCATATACACTTTGCCAATAAGTTTCCTTCACCTTTCTTAATGCTGTTGCATGTTTAAGGTTTAAAATGAATTTTTATTTCACTCAAATTCTAGATAAGAGAAGAATAATCTATAATAATATACGGTTGATAAATGGTGGGGAATTTGCTACAATGGAGAAAAAATAAAAAGTGGGTGGATCCTGGGACAGAAGAGTAAACAAGAGATAAAGAGAAGGGAAAGAGCCGACCAAGCCCTTGCTTGAGATTACCAGGAAAACAAGCTTGGGTTCTTGTCTGTGCCTTGCTTCAGCCTCTGTCCCAAGGAAAGGCTCTTCCCAGCTTGCTGACCTTACAGAGACAGGGAAATAGGGAGCCCAGCCTGCCTTCTACCAAATAGACACTCACGCAGACTTCAATTTTAACTCTTACTCAAGAACCACACGCATGTATAATATAGTCAACTATTCAGTGGCCCAAGTTCAGTTCCTGCTAACACTAGATGTTCATTTAGTTGTTGTCTCCATATTAATGAAGATACATTTTTGAGACAGTGTTCCATCATCCCTGGCTGGCTTGAAACTATGTAGAAACAGGCTGGCCTATAACTCCTTTCTCTACCTTATAACTACCTTTCTCTACCTCCTTGGTTCTATGACTAAAGGTATGTGACTGCATGCCTGCCAAAGACACAAGTCTTAGGTCTTAGAAGATATAATTTTTAAGACACTTCTAATCCCACCAAGCCAACACAAAGTCAATGGTATAGTTTTCCCTACCTAAATAAAGGGTTGGTCAACTAACAACCCTTTTAGAGATTAAGCCCAACAAAAAGAAGCTGACAATTAGAATTCATGTTTATGTCTCCTTCTCTGGTCTTGAGAAAGAATTTTAAGAACCTTGCATACCATTTGGCTCCATATCATTTTCATTTCATTTGATACCAGAGGACAGAGGAAGCACGTAATTAGTGATGGCTTTCCTCTTTATAGGATGGGAGGCAAGCTGGGCTGCACCTGTCGCGATTCCCCTGAAGCTTCAGGGCAGAACGGTGAGCAGGAAAGTGTTGTATTTAAAGTAGAGAGAGAGATAGAATGAAAATCCATTGGCAAATCTGGTGTGATTCTGCTACATCAGGAATAAAGGTAACTCTGCTGAAAGTTATACATCAAAGTGTATCTGCCCTCCCTGGGACCTTGCAAGCCAGAATTACAACCTGGGGTGTAAGTTTCCATCAAAAACAAAAGCTTATACTCATTTTGAATATAATCCTAAACTGTATCTTACAGAAAACATACAAAATAAATATTAAAAGTGAACTCCATTCTCAAGGTTTACAGTCTTTCGGTAAATGACAGGTTTTGTTTACTGTATGTTCTTTTCCTTCTGACACGTGGCACACTGCGTGTGGCCCCAGCTGAGAAAACTTCCCTCAGCTCAGCTTCCCTCCCCCAGAATTCAGACAGAATATTCAATTTCTTCAGCCTCATCCAAAAATAATGTATGTATACATGGAAATTTCCTAGTGAAATACATTACTTTATACAATCAATATGAGTTAATAATTATAAGACAAAGTGACTGTTTTAATGGGGTGAGACAGTAGCCTTCCTAAGCATCAGAGTAGAAAGCCATACCACCAAGACAGAACCTGTTTGTTTTCCTTTGTCTGCCATTTACAATAATGCTGGCCTCATGTGAGAAGATGCATAGGCACTTGCCTCTTTCCCCCAAAGAATAAACACATTATAGAACAGCTGCAGATTGGTTATATGTGACTTCTCGTGTGGGCCTTTCTTGCTTGAGACGCTTTTTCTTCCCTGAGATGCATGAGACAAGTTGTGTTCCTGTGTGGAATGAAGGCACTCCTGGACTCTCTGTTGAGTGTGGCATGAGCAAATATAACACGTAATAGGTAGCTAAAAAAGAACACAAGCTGGTGAAAAAGCACCTGGGCGACTCAACTGCCTGTGTTTCCTCTTGACATGTCAATCTTATCCATCAAGCAAGACACCAGTTCTCATGGACTCTTTACAGACCCATGAGAAGTGATTGGACATTTTCTCAAGAGGCCTAACAACAATGTGTCAGAGATATTTCTCCCAAGTTTTCATTGTGTTTCTTTGCAGTGCTACTGAAAATTAGACATTGCATTCATGACAAATTAAATCAAAAACCCACCACTCCGTTTCCTAGATTTCACAATTAAGGAGAGCAAAATCAACACAATAAATTCTGTGGGATGGGAAAATTGACACTTAAACACATTGTGCATTATCAATAAATCACGGTTCATTTTCACAAATGGAGTTTGTTTCAATTCTCAGCTGTTGGACAATGATTTGACTTGGAGCAAAGGCAATGGAGTTGGGTAACAGCTGAGATGTGCTTGTTTGAATGGGGCCGAAAGATCCATTGCAGGGTTTCCAAGAGTGTGAATTACAATTCCAGTGATATCAGAAGCAACTAATTCTGTTCTTTAGAAGTGAGGACATAAAAGAAGTTTGAGGTTTTCTTCTTTGGAGCTTTAATTGAGGGCTAGGTTGTAATTCATTTTCATCCCTGAGTGAGTGGTAAAAACATACACAGCAGGTAATTCACACCACCTCACAAACTGTTGGTGCAGTCAGAAGACTAATCAGGGGACGCTTCCAATAGCAAATTATCAGCTACAAATTAAAACTCTGCCTCATGCTTGCTAAAAGCGGCCCTGCTTTTCACCAGCACCCATGTGAATATTAGTAACTGTTGGATTGCCATGGGAAGGCATGATAAGGGACTCTACCCGCTTGCATTAAAGAAAGCCTCGAAAAGGTGTGAAATAAACTAGGCTTCAAACAACGCTAAATTTTGGGCTTAAAGATGAAAAGTTGTCATAATACCAGGTGGGGTGGTATTTATTCTGAGAATGGAATTTTAGTGTCACGCCCAACTAAAGAAACAAACAGATTCTGGGGAGAGTTTAAAACAGTTTGCATTGAAGTCCTCTGGGAAAGACATCTTTTTCAACCTTGTTTCTCAAAACAAAGACAGAGGACGTCAGATGATGATGATAATTAATTAAGCTTTCTGCTGTTAATTAATCTCAAGGAAACAGAGAGAGGGTAAGACTTTTTTTTTTGAAAGAAGGGTCGTTGCTTTCCCCAGGCTTTGTGCCATAACCTCAATGTAATTTACGAAGTCTATTTTTAGCATTTAACCTTCTCAGTGATTTTTGCTTAAATGATGTTGAAAATTGTTTCAAGAAAGCTGCAAAGTGGCTATGATAATACATAAAGAGTTCAAAATGGCTGCACATGTCTGATAAATATATATGCTACATACGCAATTATGTTATTGGCTTAAATGACCATAATTGCACCTTTTGGGCTGTAGATCCACTTTTAGTTTCGTCTCTCCCCAAACAAAGCTCTTGCAGCACAGCAGAGACAAGGGTATGCAAATAGTAAAAAAATAAATAAATAAAAATTCTTTTTCACTGTAACTCATGTCTTATACTCAAAATCTTGGTTTTTTCCAAGTTATGAAATCAGAAGTACTGGAAAATACCCTACTGTGGATTGACTAGTACAAAATTTTCTTATAGGGAAAAACTTCATGTAGTTCTCAGAGCTGCACAGACCTAGAGCATAAGTGTAACCTACCAGTCAGCTTTGCTTTCTAATCACATGTCTCTGTCTCTTAAGGAAACACAGATAAACTATTCAAAGATGCAAAGTTGAATTCTTAGAGCTAAGCTTCAAGCCTAAAGCAAATTTAAACACTATAGCTGAAATCTCTGGGTAGGGGAAGAATAAAGGGATGGGTGAGAGAGACATTTAGAAAAGAAAAGTCTCTGGAAAGAGCACTAGGAGCCACATATAACACTCCCACTCTAACAACTGCCTCACAAGACATTCACTTCCTTAAAGTCCCAG